>JAPFFP010000002.1:3829523-3867875 GCA_026153255.1 Solanum medicagineum
GAAAAACCCTTAAATGCTAAAAAGAAAAAAAAGCATGGATCATTGAAAATTGAGAAACCTTTCCCATATTTTTCGACTTACATCTACCTTTTCTCATACACTATATTTTACCTCTTGCAACTCTTCACTTTAACATCTCCACGTATCCTTTTTATTTGTCTAAATCGTCCCGGTCATATTTTTCTCATTTTATTCCCCATGAAAGCTATTTCCACTACTTAATCTTATATCACTTGAATTTCTCATTAAGTGACATTTATATTGTATAAAGGTAAAAAAATTTTAAATGTATATTCAACATTAAAATACGAAAATTTTATTGAAAGTACAAAAAATTCTGTTTATGCGACCAGAAATTAATTGGCGACAGATGGCGAGTTCCGCCCTATATACACACCACACCACACGTAAAAGAGGCAGACCATTTTTTCCATTAATTAATTCATTAAATCCCACACACTTTCTCGAACGCCGTCGTATAAAGAGCAGGTTTTTTTGCCTTCATTTCTCCGTCGCATTTCCCATCGATCTCTCGCCGTCGCTGCCGCCATCAACCACCGCAACTGCTGGCTGAGGAGTTCAATCACCGAAACGGTCAGTGGAAGATGTGCCGATTTCCATAAGCGTTTCCCTAATTCTGATCTGAAAAGTGAGTATCGGCTGGTGAGTTTTTTTTTCGGCGGACTTTTTGCTGTTAGGTTTAGTCTTATTTTATGGCTTCGGAGGATGTGAAAGCGGCGAGAGATTCGGCTGTGGAGAAAATTGTGAACCTGGCGGAAGAGGCTAAGCTTGCTAGAGAAGAAATTAAGCCTACAAGCCATGCCGTCCTCAGTATCTGCAAGTCACTTGTTGCCGGAGGTGTTGCCGGAGGCGTGTAAGTTTTTTTTATGTACTATCACTAACTCTATATGTTTTCTCACTACCATAATCGAGAAATTTTGCTGAGTATTATGCGTTTTTCCTCGTCATGTCGAGAATTATGTCTATATTTGAATAATTGGATCTATTTGTTACCCTTTTTGTGGAAATGTGAAATTTTGTTTATGAAATTTGTATCCTTTAATAAGTAGATACTTCTAATTAGTAGAAAGATGTGTTCTTGATGAGTTGTCACCCTCCTCCTGGGGGAGTGGGTAATTACTACTGTCAGTTCTTTGTCATCTTAGGGGTCAGTTTGCAGAAAAATTACCAGACAATTGTTTTCTTTTTAAAAAAATTTTAGGTTCTGGTCAAGCTATTATTGAACTGATTAAAGAAGTAACTAAAATACTCGTTCGGCAGACTCAAAATCAGTATATCAGATGTTATTAAGATTCCTTGTTTACATATAAGCTTGTTTTTATCTGATGGACCCTAGGTTATAAATCGTATCCTGTTTTATAGAAGATAATGCTCTATTGGAAACATGCATTTCCAAGGTTTTTGGTATATGCTTTAGCAAAATCTTACTGGTATTGTCTGCTCTACATGAGTGTTGACACTGACTATCATTTTGATATGCTGACTAATCTTTTGTGACCTTTGACTTTACTTCACATCATAAACTTACTGCTACTCTCCCTCTTGCAGGTCACGAACTGCTGTGGCTCCACTGGAACGGCTGAAGATATTGCTACAGGTGAAGTATAATTTCATAGCTTGTTTCTTTTCTCTCCATTGAATCTTTTTACCAAAAGAGAGCAATATAAGCTCTCTTCCTGCCTGCCATACTAGTTTTGAATGCTGGAGTGCTAAACCTTAAATTTTAGTTTCTCTGTGTTTTTTCCTATTTGAGGTATTGGTAAGGTGCGTACATTTTACCCTACCCAGACCCCACTTGTGGGTTTGCACCGGGTATGTTGTTGTTGTACTATTTTTTCCTATTCATAAAAAAGTTGTAGGATTTAGAATTTCCCACCTTCCCTTTTTTTTTTTTTAAATCATGTATGCCCCACAAGAGATTTCATCTCAGCTAGTGCTTAGATGGATAGTTTCCATCTTTTTTTTTTTCTATTTGAAACTGGTAAATGTGTATTCCTCAGCATTTAGGACTTGCTGGACACCATCAAAAAGTGTTGAATAAAATTTAAAAAAAATAGAAAAGAAGATACTTACAGAGATCTTAATAAATCTGCAAAATGATCTCTCTGGACCTACTTCTTTTTACCAAAAGTAGAAAGATATTATACAATTCCATTTAACTTTCTGAATGGAATCGGGTGTACCTCCAGACATTTCTCTCTCTCAAAACTGTCCACCGGATGCTACTGCCTTTGACTTTTGCTGCCTCTGTTTTCATCCTGCAGCTAAGCTAATCTGCAGTATGCTCCAGCACAGTCCAACTTGTCTTAGTTATGTTGGGAAAAGAAACCAAAGCTGTGTTGTAAAAGTGCTGTGTAAAATTAGTCAATAAGATGACTATTTGTTTCATTTGTCTCATTGCATAAGAAGCACCTGGAAACTATGATGACCCCCTTTTTCTTCAAAACTTCTTGTGTCGGGCATGTTCTTATAGCCACCAACTAAGTAAAGCATTTTACCTTGGTTGGGGCTGGATTCTTCAATAAGTTTGTGCTCTATACTGTACCCTTTCTTCCATTTTGTAACACGATGATGTTTACTGTGCAGGTTCAAAATCCTCATAGCATAAAATACAATGGCACCATTCAAGGCTTGAAATATATCTGGAGAACTGAAGGGTTCAAAGGACTGTTTAAGGGCAACGGCACCAATTGTGCCCGGATCGTCCCAAACTCTGCAGTCAAGTTCTTCAGCTATGAACAAGCTTCCAAGTAATTTTCCAATCAAAGCATAGACTTTACATAAGCAGTTGGAGGATAATTGAATGTACATTAATGGTTCTTGTGGCCACTTTACTTTTTCATATTTTTCACTATTTATATTTTAGCATTAACCTTTTATTTGGTGATAGATCTTGTTCAATTTACTTCAACTTTCCAGTTTAGTGGCATTGTGCATTTAGGAGGGACCATCCCTATACTCAACCAAGAAAAAGAACAACATGAAAAAAAGACCAGAAAATGAAAGTTATTACTTGTCTTGAAGATTTCATGATTCCCTACCTTTTGGTATACTGGGGTTTTCCTTACCCCAAAACAATGATAAAATATCATGTTATCAAATACTAAATAATAGGATTGAAATTAGTCAACTGTGACAGGAATGTTGGAGAATTTATGATGATGTAACCAGGTCTTATGCAAACATGAACTATTTATTAACCTCATAATGGAGATGGTCCAGTTACGTAATGACTTAATCTGGCTGGCCTTTTAGGTATAATAGGGGGAAAAATATTATGTTAAGGTAAGGTGAAGATGAGGTCTTGAGAAGGACCCCTTGAAGTACTTTCTGAAGATTGCTATTGTTGACGTCTCAAGTCACTTATGGATTGTTGAATTTCCAGCTTGTTTCTCATGTTTACTGGATTAGTATTCTGTCCCCTCTGCTGATTTCTTCCTTATTATTTGAACAGGGGTATATTATATTTGTACCGGCAACAAACTGGAAATGGTATGTCTGTCTTCCTTTTCAAGCTATATATATACTGGACATGCAGATTACCTATTGGAAGGAAACTTCAGGGAATATTTATGGGGGCATCATTGTGTTTGTGTTCTTTTCACCATCCTTGCATTTTTAAATGATTTGCATTTGAATGAGACTGATATTTCTTTGATGACCCCAGTCATGGAAGGGGAAAATTAGACTATTCATTTGTAGAAAACTGTTAGGAATAGTTCTTTTCTTTGTGGACGTTATTACACATTCTTGTGTTGTAGCTTGTGTTTTGTATGCCATATACCTATTTGAATTTCCTTGCTCCTTTGACTTCAGTCCTAGTTCAAACAAATTTTCTGTTAATGTTTCCTTCACTTGTTGGAAATGCAAAGCTTTGTTTATCACTTGATTTATGTGTTTTGCCTTTACTGTTCCAATTATGTCTATTTGCTGTTTGGATAGTAATAACCCAATCTGTCAAGCATAGGGATGCTAGTTTGGGTTGTGGACAGCCATTTAATGCAAAATGAGTCTCATGTTAGGTCTTTACCAAGTTCAAACATAATATTGTCTCAGATTGTGGGTCCAAATTCCAGCGATTGCTGTAGTCTCACCAGGATCGTCTTCCCCTTTGTAGTTAAATTCCAAGCAGAACTCCTTTTCTTTCCTAGTTGCGTCTTTGTTATAATAGTGGAAGAACTTCTGTATATGGGAGTAATTGTTGTGTCTCTAGGTCTGACGATGTATCCACAAGATGAGTTTAGTAAGAATGGGAATATTTAGATGAGTGTGTTGTTATACAAGATTGGATAAATGTCTAAAGTAGGCTTCAAGTAATACTTGTTGGGGATAATATAAGAGAAGAGCTGAAGGTTGTATGTCGTGAATAGACCTCTAAATGCAACAGTTGATAGATGCTGCACTCTATGCTAGTGGAGGTGCTAAAAAAGGTGTAGAAGGTAGAAGTACATGTAGGGAAGTCGTCTCAAAAGACTTGTGATCTTGCAGATTCATTACAAATTTAATTAAAAATAGAATGCAATAGAAGTAAAAGATCCATAAGGCTTTAAGAAAGTGGAGGCGTAGTTTTTGCAATCACTATGCTCTTTTAGACAAACTATCATCTGATAAAGGTTATTTCTAAGAGGTTTTTGCATTTAGTTGATGGAGCATTTGCATGATTTTTCTTGTTTTGTTGTTCATCTGTGAAACTATTTCAGTCTAGTTTAATAATAAAGTGGAAATGCATTATTTGGTTCTTTTATCTTCATTTACAACAGAGGACGCTCAGCTCACTCCACTATTACGTCTCGGAGCTGGTGCTTGTGCTGGCATAATTGCCATGTCTGCAACTTACCCAATGGATATGGTGCGAGGAAGACTCACTGTGCAGGTAATTTTGTGAGTTTTTTTGAATAAATGTTTTGTGTTTAGATTATTCCTCTGAGTATTACTTTGCGAAGATGCCTTTTAAATCCCTCTTCTCTGCTCTGCAGACAGAGAATTCTCCTTATCAATATAGAGGAATGTTTCATGCATTGTCAACTGTGCTTCGTGAGGAAGGTCCACGAGCTTTGTATAAAGGATGGACTCCTTCTGTCATAGGAGTTGTAAGTCCTCGTTCCTTGGATAAAAAAGAACTGATTATCAGTACTTATGACAATTTAATAACCATGCACACACATTTAATGGTATCATTTTAGAGAATCTCCACTTCCAAAATTTTCTATGAAGAAAAAGATATGTGAATTTAATTTGACAATCATATGTTTGGAATGCTTTGGTATCTTTATTTGAGAAGTTGTCCATGGAAGAAGAATAAAAGTTCCATTCTCTTTTGAAGGTGAAGAACATTTACCAACAGTCAATGAGCTAACTAGTATTATAACCCAATTTTTCCATAGAAAAGGTCACTGATCAATCCCCTTCTCCCTTTATCTTGGATGAAAAGAAAAACAAAGGAACCCCCCAGCCCCACCCACCCAACACACACACACAACAAAAAAAAGAAAAAAGAAAAAAGAAAGGAGAGAGAGGTTTTTATCATTCTTGCGAATACTTATCGTTTTATTTGGTGTTTGCAGATTCCATATGTGGGGCTCAATTTTGCTGTATATGAATCTTTAAAAGACTTGTTGATCAAAACAAAACCATTCGGTCTTGTTGATAATAATTCTGAGCTTGGTGTTGTTACAAGGCTCGCATGTGGAGCTGCTGCAGGAACAGTTGGACAAACTGTTGCCTACCCTCTTGATGTTATTCGTAGAAGGATGCAGATGGTGGGATGGAGTCATGCTGCATCGGTTGTTACTGGTGATGGGCGAAGCAAGGCTCCCCTCGAGTATACTGGAATGATTGATGCTTTCCGGAAAACTGTAAAGTATGAGGGTGTCAAAGCCTTGTACAAGGGTTTAGTGCCTAATTCAGTGAAGGTTAGTCTTGTTTTTCAATAGTATTAACTTCCAACTAGGTTCCTCAGACTCTTCACTTTGATGCTGCACCTGTGTCAACACGGCATGGGTGTGGGATCCATATCGGATTTGGTCAACTGATTTTGGGTACTTTGACCAAACTTGACTGAGAAATTCGGGACATATACTAATGATTTTGAAATCAAAACAAAAGGTAAGGTGAGGTTGAAGAAAATAGAATAACTTGTATATAGACACGTCTATGTCAATCTTTTTCCGTTTATCTCCTTGGATTCTCCTCGTCTCCTCTTGATCAATATGTTTCCTTGGAATATGTTGTAAGTTTTCCACATAATGTCCCATAATTGAAATATGTAATATATTTTAAATATTTGAATTATTTTTAGCCGAATACCCGCATCCTTACATCTGAATTCATAATACCTTTTTGTTCCCTTGTCATGTATTTTCTTGATTTCATTGTGATGGTGCTGTGTTGTTCAGGTTGTGCCTTCAATATCTATTGCTTTTGTGGCATATGAGCAAGTGAAGGACCTATTGGGAGTTGAGATCAGAATTTCTGACTAATGGAGAGAAGCTCCAGTATTTTTCTCATTCTTATGATAATTTTGTAGGAAAGGATACAAAGGGTCATAATAACACGGTGGTTACATAGTCTAGACGGAGAATTTAGCATCCTGTTTCTAGCCTGTGTTTAGAACTTCCTATTGTATCTGGTTCTTGCTTATTTAGTCGTGTTGTCAATAAGAAAATTATCAAGAATAGTGTAATGAATAATTTGAGTGCCTTTTGTTAGTGAGAGAGTACGAATGTTCATGTGTTTTCAATCGCTTGTTTTTTGCTATATGATCAGTTCTTCAGAATTATACAAGTACGCTTCTATAATGTCTTTTCAGTCTATAGCTCATTTTTGCAGTGTTCTAATGATGCAAAATATGGTCCTGCCAATATTATATATATTCTGTGTTTGCTTCCAATTCCATGGGAGAAGCAGAGCCTCTTTGTTTTCTTGCCTTTATTCTGTGGCCGTTAGTTGTTTAAATAGCTGTATGAGAATAAAGTTTTAAAGATGGATGAGCATAAACCCATTTATTCCTTTTCCACGTGGATGTTCTCAGATAAAGGGAAATGACCCAACCACCAACGTTGTGGTTAAGTCTGGGAAATAGGTTCCAAAATGGATATCAAAACCTTTTTTTATTTATCTAGTGCAACTTTGTCATATAATTAGCAAAGGATATTGCTTTTGTAAACTTGAATACAAATGCCTCTCGCTTCATTTTCATCTATCCATAAAAAGGGAAAGACCTTCTGTTCTTTCTGCTTGCTTTATCCCAAAAGTCTTGTTAATGAAAAGACAGAATCTTGATTACTTCTATATAACAACATAAAAGGAACCTTACTAGTGGTGATGAACGATAACAAGTATCCAATGAATAAACAGACCCAAACACCATCATTACTTTGTAAAAAACTGGTGTTTGCTTGTCCTGCGTTTATTGATTCCTCCGCGGGTTTTGGAATTAGTATAGAGATAACGTTGTGTGTTTGATGATATTTGTCATTATCGATCTCCAATTCCTCTAACTTTCCTTCTTCAGATGATAATGAAAAAAATGAGAACAAAATTCAGCTCTGCAAGAAACAATTCTCTTGGTTTTTCATCACCTTTCATTTTCTCTATATCCATTAATTGGTTTCATAGATTCAGCCTTTCTTTTTTCACTCAAAAATTATGTAAAGCAGAAAAAATTGCACTTGGATAGTTTTTTTATCGTAAAGTAAAAGGACAATTATATATAGGTCTAATATGTGGTGTTAACTCTTTTTTTTACCTCATCCACCATTCTTTTTAATGTAAACATAACCACGATTTCATGTATTTTAGGGAGATGTTTGACTAATAGATTTGGGTGACCCTTTTGCTTGGCTTCTTTCATTCAATATGTTTAGTTTTTTTTGGAATAATTATTTTTTGAGTTGCTTTTATAAAATATTTATTACTTTTAAACATATTTTTTCTTATGTATTATCTAAGTACATCATATATAGAAGATATTTACCATTTATAGTTAGCGAATATTATATATGAAATATATATGTATTATATTTATGTTGATTAAAAAATTGCATTTTGTGTTAAAAATGAATTATACATGTAATATAGATATATTACACTATGTATATAAGTTTACATGCAATATAGATGTGTTATAAAGATTTTAAAAGTTCTGATAAAAAATATGCATTATTTATTAAAAGTAGATTATCCACATACTAAAATTATATAACTACAAACAGTGCCGTCGCAAAAAGTATTGGGGAAAGATAATTAAATAAGATATATTGCAGCTTCATGTTCCTAAGGTCATGATTTTAGACATAAAAGAGTGGATAATGCATATTTGGATAGAAGAATAATTTTAGATTTGTCAAACGATCAATTGAGCTATTATAATTGTATTGTTGTGCTCTTTGATTATTTAGCTCTTTTTTTTAATAGCATTGCTATTATTTTTTATTTACCCTCCCCATACTTGTGGAATTTTAGGGGATATACTAGGGTTTTTTTTCCAAATTTTATATATTCATGGGCAAACATCCCTTAGGCACAATTTTCAGAGACATCATTTCCCGAAAACAAATACTTTTTCCTAGTGGGGTGACTGGCTGATTCATCGATCATCTTTTCCAGGTATATCTATTCAGTAAAGTAGGAAATTTTCTTATAATTATTGATGAACAAGACAGATTTTTTCACAGCTGTAATAATGGTGAACTGTTATGGAGTCTGATTCTTGGAGAGAGTACCCTTTTTTCCCATTTCAATTTTCGGATAAGTCTTTTTGATGTCAGTTTGTGGGCGTGCTTTGTGATTTTGTGTAAAAAAAGAAAATTTGAACTGATTTCAGTTTGTATCATTCTTGGATTTGTTTGTTTGTTTTAGTGTTTTACTTTGTTGAGTTTGTTTTCCCAAATGCCATGATATCATTAATTGTATAGTTGGGTATTGCCTTTTTCTTAATTTTGGTTTCATACTGAATTGAAAATGTCAGATTCTTTTTACACCTTTAACAATTCTGTTTGTTAGGTTTGGATAAGGGTAACCTACCTATATCCTAAGCTTTTCTCCAGATTTCACTTGTGGGATTAAACTGGATATGTTGTTGTAGATTGTGGGTTTGCATATAATACACGAGCATTCATAGAAAGTCAAAGTAATCTAATCTAGTACAGTTCTTTATTTCATGTATTGACATTTAAGTGATGATGATCATAAGATGTTCTTTTCTCTCTTCTTTGGTGGTGCTAGTATTGATAAAAACATGTTCAAGATTTTAAATTTGCTTTGCCTACTTGTTTTTTATATGCTTTGCTTGAGCTGAGGGTATATTGGAAACAATGAGCTGAGGATATATTGAAAACAATCTCTCTATCTTCACAATGTAGAGTTATGGCTGCATGCACACCAGCCTCCCTAGACTCCACTTGTAGGATTACACTGAGCATGTTGTTGTTGTAAAAACTTAATTCTGGCAGACGTCCTTAGACCAACTTGACTAGGTGAAGGAGGAAAGATATTGAAGAGATATTTTGCTTCCTTCCCCTTAGTACCTCAAAATTCTGGCATGTCTTAGTAAAAGAATGAAGTTAAAGAAAAAGAAACTTGTGCTAACTACAAAGTACTTGTTTTATTTCAGCAAATCCCTCAAGGAGTAATCGTTGCTGAATGCAGCTGGTATTTAATTGAAAGAGTCCATTTGGAATGATATGGACAAGTCAAAGCAGGAAGTAGATACAAATGATGTATCTGCGAATGTGCTATCTAGAACGAGGGAGTGTGGTATTTCTGGTGAACAATTGACAGGAAAGTGTACATCTACCAATCATGAATTGCCGGAGGGATCAACATCTGCAAGTTCAGGCTTGTTGGAGAATGATGATATGATCAGAAATGTAACATCCATGAAGGGGTCTCAGCTCCACGGTACAAGCTCTTACTCATCGAATAGTTCAAGGTTCGCAGTTGAAAAATTGTGTAATTACAAAATTTCTGAGCCAGCTTCTCTTAGATGCTCCAGTAATCGAGAAACCAATCAGAAACCACAAATTCAGTGGCAACGTTTCTATCAATCAGGGTCTAGCTCTAGAAGTGTGAAGGGGGATGGCGATCCTTCATCCATGGACAAGGCGGCCGTTCAGTTAAGTTCCAAGGAGTTACCAGGAACAAATTTGCTAGCACTGAAAATTCTGAAGAATGTATCTGGCAAAGATATCAAAGAAGGCCCTAGTGCAGTGTCTTCCCAATCAACAGAAGATCATAACTTAATCATCCCAAGCAATAGATTACTTCGGGGACATAGTCAATCAAAACTGTTATCTACATCTGGCTTTTCTCAGTTTTTTGCAAATCGGTCTCTTAAAGGCAAAGATGTTTTACCAAAAGGTCCTGCACTTCATAAAGAAGTTCATACTGCCTCTAATCTGGAAAATAAGAATGAGTTTGACCAAGCTTCCACAAGAATGGTATCATCTGATGCATTGTATAAGTCAAGTGCTAATAAGGATGAGTTTGAGCAAGCTTCCACAAGAATGGTACTATCTAATGCATTGTACAAACCAGGTGCTAATTCTAATCAAGCATTCTTGTGTCCTAGTGATCACCGAAGACCCACTTCAACTTACAATGGAGTTACCTTGAGGGAGTGGTTAAATTTGACGGGATCACAGATAAACAAAGCTGAGAGGATTCACATATTCCGCGAGATAGTGAAGTTAATGGATATTGCCCACTCTGAAGGAAATGCATTCCAGGATATGCGGCCATCCTGTTTCATTTTACTTTCACCTAATGGTGTTAAATATATTGGTCCATCTGTCCAGATAGAATCCACGTATGCCGTGAGCCAGAATACTAATGGGAAAAGGCCATCCAACATGGAAATGCATGCTAAAAGTAACTTGGGTTCAAAGCTGCAGAAGGTCAACGTGGACTTGATTAGAGAGCAGCCTGAATATGTTTCCAGATCTGTTGTTAGAGATATTTATGGTGAAACCAGTGCTCATTCTTGTTCTCATGATGAAGGCACATCATCCAAGGCAGGGTGTTTACTGGAGTCTGACATTAATGAATTAGAAAAGAAGTGGTACACTTGTCCTGAAGAACTCAATCACGAAAGCCTAGCATCATCTAATATCTACAGTCTCGGGGTTCTTTTCTTTGAGGTGGGTAATTAATTGCTGGGTTCATTACCATTTTACTTCAAACCACCACCAGTTCTCTTTCTTTTTTCTTCTGTTCATTTGTCTCTTCTTAGACATGAACTTAGGTTCAGTTTGCGCAAGTCCAATCCATATTAAGCAAGAGTTATACACCTCAAAAGTTCACAATATATAATACTAATGCCACGTATAAATAGATGGTGGGCATTGTGGCGGGAAAGAAACACTAGATATATTGAAGATATGGCAACACACAATTTTTACAAATCAAGTTTTATTGTATGCTTATGTTCTCTTTTCGGTGTAAGGAGGAGTTTGTAGATGATACAGAATCAATTCTTAGCCTCTTAGATACCCTATAAGATTATCAAAGGATTTCTTCTAATACAATTACCTTTCTCTCGAAAACAGATGTTAAATTCTACAATTATGGTCAGAATTTCTGTAACACACAACAGTGAGGTGTAATAATACTTGAAATATCTTTGGACGCTAGATGTTGAATTTGTGTTGAAGCAGAATTTAATACAACAACAACATACCCAGTGAAATCCCACAAGTTGGGTCTGGGGAAGGTTAGAGTGTACACAGACTTTATCACTACTTCATGGAGATAGAGAGTCTGTTTCCTAAAGACCCTTGACTCAAATATTCTGTCCAAATAAAAGAAGAAAAAACAATAGATATAGTATAGTGGCTAAAATGAAGAGCAATGTAAATTCTCAAGAAAAAAATAATAACAGTAACAAAATAATATGATAATCGAAAAGCAATGACAACATAACTATAATGCACGTGTAGTCCTATGACATACCTTAAATCGTTACAAGGCAAGACAACATGCTACCCCTATTAGTATTTTTCCTGATACGCGACCTCCATTTTTTTTTTTTTTTACAAAGGTAACATATTGTATATTACCCCCATTCTTTTAATCTCATGTCATGTCTTTGGTAATATGAAGTTGCACGATATCCTGTTTAATCACCTCTCCTCAATACTTTTGCGGTCTACTCCTACCCTTTCGTGTAGTTCCTAAATTCAACTTCCCGTACCTCCTAACTGGCCGTTGATGCACCTCCTCTACACATGTTCAAACCATCTCTGTCTCCTCTCTCTTATTTTGTCTGCCACAGAAACTACTCCCACCTTCTCCAAATAACCTCATTCCTAATCTTGTCACTTCTAGTGTGTCCACATATCCATCTCAACATCCTCATTTCCACAACATGCATTTTTGAACATGTGAGTTCTTGACTCGCCAACACCACCCTATATAATAACGACGTTCTAACCATCACTCCGTGGAACTTACCTTTAAATTTAGGTGATACCTTTTTATCCCACGGTACTTCAAAGGAAAACCTCCATTGCTCCAATGCAACGCGTGACTATCATCATTGATGTCCCCACTACTCTGGATGTCTCTTGAGAATAGGTTGAGTTCCAAGCGTTACTTCCATGCCCATTTCCTCCATTGCAACACTGAATTTGCACTTTAAATATTCTGTTTAGGTCCTGCTCAATTTGAACCCTTTGGAGTCCAGAGTTTGTCTCCAAAATTCAACCTATTATTAACTCTGTTCTATGTCTCATCAATAAGTAATATGTCATCCGCAAATAGCATAAACCACGGAATTTCATCTTGAATAGACCTTGTCAGCTCACTCGTCACCATGGCAAAAAGAAAAAGGCTCAATATGGATCCATGATGTAATCCTATCTCAATAGGAAAATGCTCTGAAGCTGCTCCTATTGTTCTAACTCGAATCTTGGCTCTATCATACATGTCTTTTGTCACACTAATATACACTACCCGGACACCTTTAGCCTCCAAACCTCCCGAGGACATCACTCAAAACTTTATCATAAGCCTTCTCAAGATCAATGAATACTATATGAAGATCCCTCTTTCTTTCCTTATATTTCTCACCAATCTGCTTCAGTAGTTGATCATCCCATTGTGAATCTAAACTGACTTTTTGAAATGGATTCTCCTTTCCTCACTCTAATGTCCACCACTCTCCTTCCGGACCTTAATAGTGTGACTTAACAATTTGATACCCCTATTATTGTTACAGTTTTGAATATCATCCTTGTTTTTTTACAATGGAACCATTGTATCCACCTTCATTAAATAATCTAGTCAACCACTACCTACCTTGTCAGCGCTCTTCCAAAAATTCCACTGGAATCGCATCGGGTCAGATCACTCTCCCCCTGCTCATTCTACTAATAGCATGTCTTATCTTCCTAACCCTAAAATACCCTCATTACCCAAATTCTGAAGACTATCAGAGTGCGCCAAATCACCCAACACAATGTCTCTATCCCCCTTTTCATTTAAGAGTTTGTAAAAATATGTTAACCATCTTTGCTTAATGGAGGTCTCGTCTACTAACATCTTGCCTTCCTCATCATTGATGCACTTCACTTGATTCAAGTCGCGAGCTTTTCTCTCTCTAGCTTTTGCGAGCCTATACAATTATTTTCACCTTTTCCCCCTAACTTGACATGTAAACGTTCAAAATTTCGTGTTCACTTTTGTTGTTTGGAAAGAAAGAAACAAATGTTTGAAGATAAAGCGAACTCATTCCAACAGATCAAGTTTAACTTTGAACTTTTATTTTCTTTTAGGTCTAAGAAAATTATTAGATGAGGCAGAATCCATGCGTAGCCTCTTAAAATTTCTATAAGATTGGTAAGCAATTTTTATTTTGCGTTTTGCTCACCTATATACACTTCAGCACCTACTTACTGCTGCTTGTTTAATACAATTACCTTCCTCACACAGAATAAAAGATACATACATCCCAAATAAACAAGAAAGGAAACATCAAACACCAAAAAAAGTAGAAAGGCTTTTTCCTGATAAATCACCTACCTATCTCCTTGTGGCACTTCCCCGTATCAATTCATTTCTTGAGCTTTAAGAAATGAAATTAAAGTTAAAATAGTTAAGATTCTGTAATCATATGCTGTCTTGACCCTTGGCTGTGAGTTAGTTGAGGATATAATAAAAGGCTATGATCAGAAGTTCATTTGAGAAGCTGACGGATCAGTCTAAAAGAGAGATGGAGGGCTGAGATTAAGAGATCATTAATAGAACTGAACGACTCAGATCAGTCACATGGTTAATAAATAGCTGACAAGGAGATAGAAGGGCATAACAGAATTCTGGTATAACTAATTTTCCCTCCTTTCTCTCAAGCTCCCTCCCTTGTGTCTTCTTCTTTTCCTTCCTCTGATTCTATCTTCTCTTCTTCTTGGTTGAAGTACATCCATGGCGGATCTTTAGTTGTTTTACTTTCAGTCTATCATGTATTATAGTTCGATTAGATTCAATATATCATATATTGCTAGAGCATTTTCCCAGCTAGGTCATAACATATGCTTGTTTGAAACTTTTGCTGACCACTCTACTGGATCGTTGTACTAGAATATTCCAGTCTGGAGATGCTTGCCTTTTCTAAATAGACTTGAGATTAACACTCAGATGGTCCGTTGCTCTCTCAGATGTTGAATAGGGAGAAGGCACGTGAGAGCACCTCTAAAATCTTTTCCAAAGAGCCTGTTGTACTTCTCTATAATTTGATGCACAGTCATTAATGCAGTGAATCACTGTTGCATATGCTCAATTCTTTCTAGCACTCAGTATATATCTTGATTCAGCTGCATCCTTAATCAGTTATCCTTTGTGGCTTCTTTAATTATTTTCAGTATTCTCATATTTCCTCTGGACAAGTATATGTAGCTGTACACAAATTACCAGTTTCAGCACACACACACACACACACACACACACACACACACACATATGTATATAGATATATACATGTATATACATATATATATATGTATGTAGATACATGTATCTATGTATGTATGTATGTATATACATTTATATATGTGTGTGTATGTATGTATATACATATATATATATGTATGTATGTATGTATATATACATATATATATATATGTGTATGTATGTATATACATATATGTATGTATGTATGTATATACATTTATATATGTGTGTGTATGTATGTATATACATTTATATATGTGTGTGTATGTATGTATGTATGTAGCTGTACACACTCTCCAGCTTAGTTAATGATTTTTTCATCCTCATTTTTTTAAATTGGGCTGTGGAACTGACGTTTTGTTTCACAATGCACTTTGCCAAAGGGTGAAATAAATTATCTTTACTCTTACTAATTCTTGTTGTTTCTTTTAGTTGCTCTGCTGTTTTGAATCCCCAGCGGCACATTCTGCAGGAATGTTGAACTTGCAAAGTCGCATTCTCCCTCCAAATTTCCTTTCTCAAAATCCTAAGGAAGTTGGCTTTTGCTTTTTGTTGCTTCATCCTGTTCCTTCTTCTCGTCCCACAACAAGGTATTGTTATGTTTCCAATTTGATGTGCAATATTATTTTCTGCTATTTGGACTTGCTGAAACAAGTCAACATTGACGTACTTGCAAGACAGCCAGCAATACAGTATCCTAAAATAGATTATGTGGAAACATTGGGATGCTCTGAGTGAACTCAATGCATTTTCAGTTTTGGCAATCACAGATTCCTTGTAGTTTGATATTGTTATAACTATTAAGCTCTTTCTCCTTTTTGGGTTAGAAATTGGTATTGTGTTCGAGAGTGACTTCTTGATTATAATCAGAGATGGTGGAGTTATTTGGGGGTTGAGGCATCTTAGGCATTTCACTTGTCACCTTATATGTGCTTCCTCTGTTCCAGTATATGTGACCCTGTGTCCTTTCCACTCTATTTAAAAAAGAATGACCTCTTTCTAAATATGTAAACAATTTAACTTAAATTTCTCAGGTTACCCTTAGTGACAAGATTTTATATCCACACAAGTGTTATGGCATGTTTAAGAACACAAATTTTGACAGCCTTATGACCACACAAACATTATGGCATGTTTATGACCACAAGTCTCAAAAGTCTTCATTTTTTCCGTACCCAGTCAAATAGGTTCACATAAATTGAAACAGAGGGAGTAGAATATCACACCACTAAGTTAGAGCTGGTTTTGTTAACATTATTTTACCATGGAATCAGTTTGATGCTATCCGTGTAATGTTCTCATAATCTCAAGTTGTTTACTGGCTAATCTTGCTGTGGTCTCTGTGGGAATTTGCATATGCAGGAAACGCATCTTGTTCGGTGTCAAACTTTAGGAGTTAGTAAGACCCTTTTTTGGGTCCTAAGTAGGAATAGCTTTTGGACAAAGAAGAGTTGCATTTCTGTGATGGTGGAAATAAATAGTAAACTGTCTGCCACTCATTTGGATCGAGGGCAAAGACAATTTGCAAAATTGGTTGTTGTTCTTTAATAGTTTGTCTGACTTCTAGCCTGCAATGTTTCTGGTCAATAGATATTTCATTTTTGTGCTGGTAATCTTCTAACTTTGTCATAGTGAGTTTTAACTTCTTGAATTGCTAGAAGCTCAGGCATAGCAAATTTGTAAATATCCTCAAGTTAATTTGTTTTATTTATAATCACATTCACAATTCAACTCATCTTTGTAGGGAAATCTTGCAGTCTGAATTAATTGTTGGAGCTGAAGAAGTATGTAAAATAGATGGTGTCCCATCATTTATTGAGAAGGATGATGACCCTGATTCAGATGTCTTGCTCTATTTCCTAGTTTCACTGCAGGACGAAAAGCAGAATTATACCTCCAAGTTATTGCAAAGAATAGAGTGCCTAGAAGCTGATATCAAGAATATTGAGAAAAGGGAGGTCCTTAGAAATTCAGACTGGGTGGAGACGGACTTCAATAATATGCAGCAAGGATCCTACTTCAAACATCTTAATTCAACTGACTGTACTTCTAGATCGTTTTCTATTGCAAATTTGAGCAATGAAAAGCTGTTGAAGAATATTTCTCAGCTTGAAAGTGCTTACTTCTGCATGAGGTCCCAAATCCAACTTGCAGAAAATGATACAACAGTTCGAACAGACACGGATTTGTTGACAAGTCGTGACAGGTTGTTCCAGGTTTCAACAAAAGAGGCAGAACCAATTCTAAAATCTGTTGATCGTGTTGGAGCCTTCTTTGAAGGTATTTGTAACTATGCTCGCTACTGCAAGTTTGAGGAATATGGGACATTAAGAAATGGCGATCTTCTCAACTCTACAAACGTGATCTGCTCCCTCTGTTTTGATCATGAAGAGGACTATATAGCTGCAGCTGGTGTCTCAAAGAAAATCAAAATCTTTGAGTTTGCTTCACTTTTGAATGAATCTGTGGATCTTCAATATCCTGTGGTTGAGATGTCAAACAGATCTAAGCTTAGCTGTGTTTCGTGGAATAAATATATGAGGAACTATCTGGCTTCAACTGACTATGATGGCATGGTCAAGGTGTGTACCTATTTTGCTTGACTTGTTAAAGAGTTTTTGAATCTTCATGAGCTATGGCAAGTCTTACCTGTTATCTGACTAGCCTATAAATAGTCGAGGTATTCTTTCTGGCATCATCTTTTAATAGGATAATGGAAAAAAATATGAGTGTGTTTGGTATGAAGGAAAATGTTTTCCATGGAATATGATTTCCTAAAAAATGTTTTCTAGGAAATAAGTGGGTTTATTACTTACTTTCTAGTGTTTGTTAAGGAAGCAAGAAATATTATTCCAAGAGCATTTATTTGTTACCCAGCAAACCGTTATGCTGCTGATAGGGATGGGGAGTGGGGGTTCGTTGTGCGGGATGGTGAAGGAGTGAGGGTTGGGTTGAGAGGAGACAATAAACTTGCAATATCCCTCATGCAACTTGTTTTCCGTACTTCCATTAGGGAAGTCATTTTCCTCATTTTTAAGGAGCTAGTTTCCCAGAGAAAATGTTATCCAAACATTTTGATCAAGTAAACATAAAAAAATTGGAAAACACTCTATTATCTCCTAGCTAGTAAGTGCATTGAATATCATAGCAAAGGTATATCAACTGCTTAACGCAATAACACTTGCTTGCAGTGTTGATTATTTCATTCATTTTGTTAACATGATCTTGATGTAAATACTTTTATTCTAGATGTGGGATGCAAGCACAGGTCAAGAATTTTCACAACATACAGAGCACCAGAAGAGGGCTTGGTCTGTTGATTTTTGTCAAGTGGATCCAACAAAGTTTGCCACTGGAAGTGATGATTGTTCGGTAAAAGTGTGGAATATTAATGAGGTACTTTGCTGATCCTACATTGCTACTTTTTCATGAAGTTGGTATCTTCATTTAGTTTTGATCTATGGAAAAAGAACAAAGAGTTTGATCTATTTCATTTGGCAGAGGAGTTCTGTGGATACAATCTGGAATCCTGCCAACATATGCTGTGTGCAGTTTTCTGCTTACTCCTCTCATCTGTTGGCTTTCGGATCTGCTGATTACAAAATCTACTGCTACGATCTTCGCCATACTAGGATTCCGTGGTGCACATTATCTGGACATGAAAAGGCTGTTAGCTATGTAAAATTCTTAGATTATGTTACCCTTGTTTCTGCCTCCACAGATAACACGCTAAAGCTATGGGACCTAAAGAGAACAAGTTTGGAAGGTTTGTCCACAAATGCTTGCAGCTTGACTTTCAAGGGGCATACCAATGAAAAGGTAAATAGAGGATATTTTCTCTACGATGACTCAAAACTATAAGTAGTTCAATTTCATTTACTCTCCTTTTTTGCTTTGTACAGAACTTTGTGGGATTATCAGTTTTAGATGGGTACATTGCATGTGGTTCTGAATCTAATGAGGTACATCATATTTCATCATTTTTCTTATGTAAAAATGTGGCTCAACTTTCCGCAGAAGTATCAATCTCTTTCTTTACTTTAACACTCTTTTTGCAGGTATATGCTTATCATAGATCTCTACCAATGCCAATTACATCTTATAAGTTTGGATCTGTTGATCCTAGCTCTGGCAATGACGGTGAGAGTAATGGGCAATTTGTTTCAAGTGTTTGCTGGAGAAGAAAATCTAATATGGTTGTTGCGGCAAACTCAACTGGATGTATAAAGCTATTACGTTTGGTATGAAATAAAGCTCATCATCCTTATGGTCGGAATCTGTACCATGCTGGCTGACGTGTTTTGCACACCTAGATTCAGCTGGAATTGAGAAGTTAAGGTACTTTAGGTATATTCAATGAAATAAGTTGTTAAAATTAATAGCTCCTTTGACATATTAATTGGTCCAAACCACAGAAGATTTTTTTATGAATACAATGTTTTGAACATTTCAGGACTGATAATCTAGGTGTTGAACACTGAAGCTGAATTTGTAGTTGTGGATAAATGGAATGGACTTCGAATAGGAGACAACACTAATGTAGTCCTCGTCTGTCCCGAGAGTTCTTCTGGATAAATGGAATGGAGATGAAGTAGTTGTGGCCTCCACTGCTTCTTTTGCAAAGAAATGACATCAGCAACGTTGAGAAACCAGCTAAAGAGTATGCTTTGCATGATTGGATTTGCCAACCTGAGGTATGTAGTCCTCCTAAGCATCTTTAACTTTCATGTGCACAAATTATAAATTTAGAACCCAAAGAGCTAGAATCCATAACCCATAAACAAATCATGAGTCCACCTCAGAAACAACGCCTAAGATAATGTTGAAGCTTTGCATTTGGCAATTTCTGTACTCTGTCAATGCACATAATTAGATTTGTGTTGTTCTTGTTCCTCTTTTTTGGGAGATTGGAGGCAGAAGCAACTATGCTCTATTTTTAATAACCCTCCAAAATTGTGATACATATATCCAAACAGTAGATGCCATTGCTGTATTATCTTTGATACATTTATGGATTTGTCAAATTAGAGGAACAGCGCACATGTTAGGTCTAGTGTGTACTGAAGTGTAACATCGGGGCAGATGATCTAGTTGTTGAAATTTAAGTTGTCCAACTTTTTTAAGTATGATGCTATCAACAAGAAGTGCATCTTCCAATTGGATCCCCTTTTTTCAAACACCAGTGAAGTCAAACTGTACTCTTCCTTTTATGCTATCTCAGGTACACTACAGATGGGAAAAGGGAATATGTGTGCATCTTTTCCTTTTCTGGTTAAAGTTTCAAGTAGAGAATTCTGTTTTATCGAGGCGGGTAAGGTTTGGCGTACACTCTACCCTTCCCAGACCTAATTCATGGATTTCTCTTTTTTCTTGAGGCGGGTAAGGTGCTGATTCAGAATTTGTCTCCATGGCTTACATTCTCAGTCACCTTGTGAATGAACATCTGGAGAAGTATGTGTGACTGGTAAAGGATCAGAATAGAATTTCCCAGGGAGGAAAGGCGGTAATGGCAAATCCATTTGGCTGTGATCAGAGTTTATCACTAACAACCTCTTCAGAAAGACGAGAATCTTGTAGATGGATGAAAAACTTGTCTGTTAATTGGATCATTGTGTCAAGACGACTCTGTCAAGTTTGTCACATACTTTGGTGGGTTCTGTCCTCATGTTTGGCCACATCTTCTCTTGGCTATCTCAAAGCATGTCATCCACGAGCTGTGCACGACTTCTCAGAAAACATGATACACTTCGTTCCTTGATCATCTTTGAGTGGAGATATTCCATGAGTCTTGCAATGTGGTGGCAGTTGATCAACTGCAGTAGGAACCATCTTATGAATTATTGAAAATACAGTTAACATTGTTTAGAAGTGCAAGTAATATGAAAAAAAGAAATTAAGTTTAGGAGCGAGGGGGTGTGTGTAAGTAAGATCCTCACATAGTTTAGGTGTGTAATTGGCAATATTGCTATAGTTCATGCTTAAAGGATTCAAAATTTCATGGTCGAGGGGGAACCTTTTATCCTATGATCCTTTTATCATTGCCCAAAATTCTAAGCAAGTCTATTACGCTCCATATCTATTGCGTAGAGATAAGGCTGATTGGTGAGTTATTAACGCAAAGTCTGTGGAAGAATTGAAATTGAGAATGCATTAGATATGGCGTATCAAAATGATGTTGCACTTATTCAGCAACAAGTTGATGTTGGGTTGGAAACCACACTAGAACATTTTCAACATATACTAGAAGAGGTTTCTGATGATAATAAGTTAATAATGCTAAATGTGGGGAAGAAGTAAATGAGGAATATGAATCACTGGAGGAGTGGAATGGGAGGATAATGCATATGAAACAACTAGGAGGAGCACTGGGAGGATGATGAAAGTAAAACAAGCGAGGAGGAAGAGTGGTAGATTATAACTAGTATGTTAGTAAATTTATTTTGCTAACACTAAATTTATAAATTTTATACATTGTATTATTACTTTACATATAGATGTCAACAATAGGAGTAAAAAGAAGTTGAGGAGACCTGTTGATCCTGAGGATATCTTGGACATATTTCTTTAGCGCCAGATATGCATTGCTGCCCTTCTAGTCTTACACGTGTTTATGTTGTGCCTTTTGAGACTATGAATCCTTTAGTTTACCATAAGTCAATTTCACTGATGATGTGACACTTCTTTTTCCTTCATAGATCGGACCTACAACTACCTATAGAGGTTTATCCTAAACCCTAAAGATTATCATCTTCTAGTCCGTCTCCCATAGTTCCACCTCTCGCATCTTAGTTTCCTCACCTGTCTACCTTGCGACTTAGAGATTCTAGTGCTGAAACTACCATTCCTCCCTTGACTCAACATTATTTACATCCTACAACATTAGCTTCACCTTTTTTTGCTGCTACACCTGGTGCAACATAGGATGTGCTTGAGTTAGCTCCTGAGTAGAGGGATAGACTTGGGAGAGTCATGATTGAGCCTGATGGATCATCAATATGTTGTACAATATGGTCACCTTTGAAGGATGCCATCTACAAGACACATAATAAATATGTTAATTTATGAATAATATATTGATGTAGCAAAAATAAATTTACGATGACCGATCAGGATCAATCATGATTCTCCCAAGTTTGTCCCTCTACTCAGAAGCTAACTCAGGAGCTAATCCTGTGTAGCAGCAAAAGAAGGTGAAGCTGATGTTGTAGGATGTACATAATGCTGAGTCAAGGGAGGAACGCTAGTCTCAACACTGGAATCTCTAAGTCGCAGGATAGATAAGTGAGGAAACTGAGATGCGGGAGGTGGAACTGTGGGAGATGGACTAGGAGATGATAATCTTAAGGTCGAGGATAAACCTCTATAGGTAGTTGGTAGGTTTGGTCATATGAAGGAAATTTGATCTGTGAAGAAGCACCACGTCATCGGCAAAACTGACTATCGTAAACTAAAGGATTCATAGTCCTAAAAGGCACAACAGGATATGTGTAAGACTATTTGGGTGGGCTGTATATTTGGCGCTGAAGAAATATGTCCTGGATATCCTCAGGATCAACATGTCTATAAGACTTCTTCTTTTTACTCCTACCAGAATGGCTATCCTGAGATCTATTACCATCACCCCATGATATCTGTATGTAAAATAATAATACAATATGTGAAAAACATAAATTTAGTGTTAGCAAAATAAATATACACATTTGTTATAATCAATCACTCTTCCTCCTTGCTTGTTTCTTTTCATCCTCCTCCTCCATTGTTTCATATTCATTGTCCTTCTCCAGTGATTCATATTTTCTCATTTACTTCTTCAATATTTGGCATTATTAGCTCATCATCAAAAACTTCTTTTAGTATATGTTGAGGATGTTCTAGTGTGGTTTTCAAGTCAACATCAACTTCTTGTTGAACAAGTGCAATATCATTTTGGTATACCACATCTAATGCATTCTTAATTTCAATTCTTCCCACAGACTTTGTCTTAATAACAACCCAACAATCAGCCTTATCTTTACATAATGGGTATGAAGTGTAATAGAGTTGCTTAGCATTTTGCAATGACAAAAGAATCATCATTTTCATATTGATAAAATGGTTCCCCTCGCTATAGTTCATGATAGAAGGATTCAAATTTCTTTCTTATTGATAAAAGGTTTCAAATCACCATCAGTTTCATAATACATGTCATAAATCCACAGTGTCAATTTTCTGGTAAGTCGAAAATGTGTTGTCTATTTATTGCTTTTGATTTTTTTTTTTTGGGTCCACCTCTACTTCTCTTTAGATCTATCACTATCAATATCTCACTACCCATCAGTGCTTCTCCCTTTCACATGTTTGAATCATCTCAATTTTGCTTCCCCGCATTTTGTCTACTTGGAGTCACTCACACCTTGCCACATATAATTGTTATTCCTAATTTTCTCTTCTAATATACCCACATATCCTCTAATAATCATCATTTTGCTACATGTATCTTCTGAATGTAAGAGTTCTTAGTAGGTCAGCACTCAACCTCGTAAAGCATATTCGATCTAATCACCACTCTATAAAACCTATATTTAAGACTGATACATTTGTCAATTTCCTTCATTTCCAAATATCATTATATTTTAAAGTAGAACATCCTGATATAAGATTGGAATAAAGTGGAGGCAAAATAAGTAGTAAGAGGGTCACTTTTTTTAATGTAAAGGAATCAAAAGGACAAAATTTGACGGAGTGGAGAGAAGTAGGCGGCACATGGTTTACAAAGCATCATAATACCCCATATAATTCAAGAATGGACCGCCGGTACCAACGAATAATAGTATAATAAAAATCTATATTATAATATATAGCACAATATTTATGTATATATAAACCTCGTTTGTCTCCAATATCAACCCCAAACAATCTTTAATTTTCATCTCTTTTAAATTTTCTTAGGTGCCAATTCAAGAAGGGTCAATCTTGATTTTCAATTTTTGTGATAATGGCACTGTCTAGAGTTGTTGGATTGACCATCTTTGTTGTGGCATTGGTCGCTATTATCCCCTTTGCTCAAGCTCAAGAGTTTGCACCTGCTCCTGCTCCAGCTAGTGATGGTATGTTCCTCTTCGACGGACAAAATTTTGTAGCTACAATAAAAGTTTCATATTAATCTCCTTTAGCGATGGATTTTAAGAAAGTTACATTAGCTAAGGATTATCGATAAATTTCAAAGCTAATTCCAGTAGTATAATATTCTTACACCGCACACATCTCTAGGGTTGATTTCACCATATGGTTTTGTAACTTGTCTACTGACATAAAGAGTAAAATTTAATGATCAAATGTGAAATTAACCCCACAAGATCTTTATATTATATTTAACATGTTATAAGATCAGCTTGCTTATTTTCTAGTTGATTATTAAAATCGTAGTTGGATATGTATAGTTACCTTTCTATAACCTGAGTGTAAATTGAAGTTGTAATCAATGTTAAAAATATAACTATATGATTCTAATTTGAAGTAACAGTATACTATTTTTGAGAGTTACATTCATATAAAATAATTTATAATTTTCAGGAACTACAATTGATCAAGGAATTGCATATGTGCTGATGCTGTTGGCTTTAGTTCTTACCTATCTTATCCACCCTATGGATGCTTCTGCCTACACCTTCTAAATTCCTCTTAGTTAAAGTTTCTTCTTCTTTTGTTTATCTTTTAGTTTGCAATGTGAGAGGGAATTAGAGAGTTTTGTATTAACAAATTCATTCATGTATTATTGGTAAATGAGTTACGTTCAACGAGAATTGAATTTTCTTAACGTGATATTAAACTCTTGCGGATTCTTGATTTCGCATATTGTTATGTTGTTCATGCTTCATATGTCTAACAGAATTGGGTGCCCCACGTTAATTGAAGAAATGGCGTATCGTTTTGTATGACCATAAACACCAACAATGCTTTTTTAGCCAAACTAGGTTTTAACTTCATTTAGCAATGCCATGGATATATAGTGTATTTTGGTTCAAAACAAGATCATCCAGAATTATAATCTTGGAATTTATAACCATAGAACATATAATCCCGGTGCAGTCCCAAAAGCAAAATTTGGAAAAAGTGACCTTACAACTATCTCGAGGAGATAGAGAGGCCTAGGCTCGGAGTAATGAACATCAAAGTAGCTAACAAAACAATAGAAAAGTAAAGACGGAGAAAATAATAAGGAAAACGTAACATAATATATCAAAGAGGGGCAACAACCATAACCAACTAATGTAATAACTGAAGCACAGCAAATAATGAGGAAACCTTCAGGCTTCAATTCAAACTTTTACACTTCAAATTATCCAAAATAATGAAGATGGTATGGAATTTATAAAGGCATTAAGCAGCGAACAGTTTTACATGAAATAGATAGGTGAAATGTTACAATCCTAAACCAGATTAATAAACACTTCCCATATTTCTTCAAATATTAGTATATCTATATAAACAAATTCAAAGAAGCATCCTTCCTCCAGGAGGCATTGTTTAATGCTATTCTACACTTATGTTGATGGAAAAGGTGGAGGACAGATGCATTCACTCTTTTTACATAAATTTTAAGCACTTGTAGGAAATGTTTTAACCCATAGCATACTTCTGGGTCCAACTCCGCGCAGTTGATTCATATTTAGCCCTGTCTGTCTTGTACATATGAGCAATCTCAGGTACCAGGGGGTCATCAGGGTTAGGATCCGTCAAGAGCGAGCAGATTGAAAGCAAAACCTGAAGAAAATACAGAAACATTTCCTGCCTTAAGAAACATATACAATGTACACAGACGTTAAAGTCAAACATGGCAAACCCCCATTTTGGAGAAAAGCATGATTCCATGGAAACAATTAAGACAGGAATATATTCTAAGGAATCCAGTTGAAGGGTGTTAGGTAGATAGTATTAAACTGTATCAACCATTATACTTGATCCTATTATTTTGATCAAATAAACTAGGTTGTAAGGTAAGAAGGAACCTTGGAAATAGTCAAGGCGGGGCTCCATTGCTCCTTCAATATGTCCAAGCATATACTGCCATTGCTATTAATATTTGGATGGAAAACCTTTGTCCTAAAAGCGACCTGCAAAGATTTAACCACAGATTTAAGATTTCACATCTACTAGGACAATACAATTAACAAGCTAAAAATTACAAACAATAATGCACTCCCAGAATCAGTACAAGATTTACTTAAGCCCAAAGTGATCAACCTGTTGTTTTTCATGACGTTTATATATGAGATGTTTATCTGGAGTTACCAAACAAATTCTCAACAAAATTTTAGGTAGCTTGAGTTCAGAATTGATAAAGAATGAAGCATGAGGACCACTTTCACTGCCCAATCTGGCACCAAAAGTATCAAAGAAAAACAAACCATGTACAGAATATCACAGCTTCTATATAGTCGTGCCCTGCTTTAATATCATGAACCTCAACAAGGTGACAACTCAATTTCGAACTCTTCACATATCAATTAGTATAAGAACCTTAACGGGTCGTTTCGTGTGATGAATAAGATGAGTTAAATCATAAATTTTTAGTGGCCTTTAATCTCTTGTTTGGTTGCACAGGTTGGGATAAGTTATCTCGAGGGTGGAATAGTAATCCTAGGATAATTTATCCTGGAATACAATATGTAAAATGACAAAAATACCCTCCTTAAATTCTCTTTTATACACCACTTTTACATTCTTGTACATTAACATATTTTTTTAATAATATCTATAATAACAATAACACCCTTAATTAATCATTGTTTTTATATATTTTTCAATTAAAAATTTATATTTTATAAATACAATTTCTATTTATGAATGTATTATAAGTTGAATTTGTTTGTCTAATACTTATGTTTATTTATATTTTGATTTCTTTTAAAATGTTCACTCTACTAAATTTTGAAAATCATCTTATTACGGATAAAAGAGAAATTTAATGTTAAATTGTTTCTAATTTTAGTAAGGTGACATTCTTTTTGGGACGGACTAAAAAGGAAAGGGTGTCACATAAAATAGGATGGAGAGAGTATTTTCTTTATTATATTTATACTTGGAACATTTCAAAGTAGTTCTCTAGAGAAGTAAAACTACGACAGAACAGTATCTGCTCAAAGCATAAACATCGATCAAGGGGGACATCAACTCACAAAAGAAATTTGCAACCATCTCATACCTTTGGAGGTTTAAATGGATAATCAGGAGGAAAATGAATAGTGACTAAAAATACACCCCCAGCATAAGGACTATCTGGAGGGCCCATTATTGTAGCTTGCCAGTGAAACATGTCCTCTCCGACGGGGCCTGTAACATGGCAACAAAAGTCTGGGAAGTTAGAAATAATGAAATGACGAGTGACGTAGCGTATGCCCTAAGAAAAGAAATGCAAGAGACATGTGCATTGCTATGATACCCTACCCTTAGACTTGAAAGAAACTACACCCTCCTATAATGAATAATGAAGTATGCAATTATTTCCATAGTGCAAACATGGATCAACAACATAGCCAAAGAAAACAGGATGGAAGTACAACAGACTTGATGGAATCACAACATAGCCAAAGACAAATCTGCAGGGCGACTTGATAAGGACTATCTGTTATCACAAGGCTTAGATTCAAATAGAAAGATCCTAAAAGGCATTGACTAGGAATTAACACTAGGAAACTTGGAGGAGTGAACAGAGTGCATGATGAAATAATGTTCTATCATGAATCCATCACAACATAGCCAAAGACAAATCTGCAGGGCGACTTGATAAGGACTATCTGTTATCACAAGGCTTAGATTCAAATAGAAAGATCCTAAAAGGCATTGACTAGGAATTAACACTAGGAAACTTGGAGGAGTGAACAGAGTGCATGATGAAATAATGTTCTATCATGAATCCACCAATCAGGCAATAACTGGAAAATTAATCGGGTCCTTAACATAAGTTCTGCCAAGAGAAACAATTAGACAAAACCTTCACGTCTAAAATCTTTTCATGCAGGCTCTTGCTTTTGACACGTGTTGTAATATTATTAAAAAGAGTAACCAAAAAGAAGCTTAGATGACGGACAACACAAAACCACTAAAAAAGCTTTAGCATCTCCATTAACATCTAAGAGTGCAGTCTGCCAAAATATCTTTGCTCTGCACAAGATAAAAGCTAATATCATATAATATTTTGAAAAGGAAAAGGAACCTGATTTCACAATGAGTCAACATCAATTACATTTTCCTTCTAGTTTACAACATCAAACTGATAAAACCATATACATGTTTCTTAGGCATGTCGCATCAAGTATTCACAATTTACACTTGACAAAATCAGGCATAATCAGGCATCCTGAAACCCACAAACTTCTTGGGTGAGGATTATTAGTTATTACTGACAACCATAATTTGTCATGTATATTCTAGGCACCATTATATGTGGAAAAAATGTAAGATTAGATACCTATATTCAACAATCGACCCATGTGCATTGAGATGCCAGAGATCAACTAGAAACCAAAGGAAAATTACAAAACAAAAACAGCACAAAAAAACTTTACACATGGATATATGAGATCATACAATCCACACAAAATAGTTGGGGCCTGATTACCCAAGCCTAATAAGGTGTACAGGGTTCTCATCCTGGTGGGATCATCATCATTAACTCTCCCTTCACACCCGGATTCAACATTCTTTATCTGGTCGAACATGATATTCAAAGACCGCGAGCATATTCACCAACCCCATACAGTGCAGAGGTGCGACCCAATAAATCTGGCTTTGATACCATGAAAAATTAGTCATTAAGCCTAACTCACATCCTAAAACATAACTCAAAGGGAGATCAACTCGCCCCACCCTCGAGCCTGAATCCAAACACTCTTTATCCAGTCGGAGCATGACATTCAAAGACCGGAAGCATATTCACACACCCCGCACAGTCCAAAGGCACTCACAACGGATCCAACAAGTCTAGCTCTAATACCCGACAAATTAAGCCTTGGACCTAACTCACGCCGCAAAGCTAGCTCAAATGAAGGAAAATTATCCGAACTTTATAAGATGCTCAAGGTTCTCTCCTAATCGGATGTCGGGTCATTCCAGCTAAACAAATCCTTTTCTGTCACCCGATGACGTCCATTTCCTAACAACACTAAATAATCAATCTTAATTTTTTAGGTTAATCAGAGACTCTACAAATCTCATATATCAATCTCTAATCATCAAAAAACAGTAGTAGTAATAATAATCAGAAGGAATAATACCGGCGCTGCAAGAGGTAGGAGGATCTTTCTGCAGGTCCTTAAGCTCCTTCAATATCCGTTTGGAAGCCATGGCAGAAACAACCTAGCAATTGAAAGAGATCTAAACAAACAACAAATCAATCATGAATGAAAAATAATAGAATCTGCAAGAATATATATACACAGATAAACGCGTGAATATATTACCAAGAAGAAAGATTCTTCAATGTTCAGTGCTTTGGTCGTCCTTCCTCTTTAACGCGGAAACGAAGGGATGATGAAAGAAACAAGTGGCCCTACTTTGGATCTAAGTTATTTTAGTCAAAAATATAAGAAATTAACAAACAAATAAAATTAAGCACAAAAAGCATGCATCCCTCTAAATTTATCTCTTTAAAAATATATTGGACTTGTTTAGTAAGAAATTGATAAATGTGTATTAAATTATTCATCAATAATACTTGTATTATATATGTTTTATAAATAGTTCCCTATAATATGCATCAAAATTATATTGTAAGTGTTTAACGAAAAAAATATTATTACTACAAATGGTAAATATTTTCTTAATATAGAAGAATTTTAAAAACACAATACAGAAATATGTCCTTAACGTGGTCTAGCAAGATTTCATTGGGTATGTTGTTGTTCGTTAACTTGGCCTCAACTGACATTTATGTCCTCTTATTTTGGATGTGTACAAGGAGACATTTAAACTTGTATAAAAATTGAATAAATCTGACACATGTATCCTACGTGACAATACATGTCATACATGACGTCCTATATGTATTATATCATACAGAACATGTGTGTCTATTTGTTCAACTTTATACAGATTTAAATATTTTGTACATAGTTAAAGCTAAAGCCAAATTACAGAGCATACTTATATATTATGCCTACATTAAAAATAATTGATAACAGAGACTTGAAATTCCTTTGTTGAACTATTGCAAAATTGGAATCAGAAGAACCTTATGAGCTCTAGAACAAGAATCAGATGATTTTCTCAATTTTTCGTGGGTATTAACCCATAAATTCAGGGAGTATCGGGGCTTCGAGCCTATTTTTCTCGAAAACTTTCATGTATCCGTCTGTAACAAACCCACTCAGATCGTTAGTGGAGACATAGTAGGATTTTATGGGCCCAGGAAGCCGAAACAGACGATTTCGACAGTTTTCTGTGGTGTTAGCCAACGGATAGTGGCGCTGCATAGGGCTCCGGCGCAAGATTCACGAAAAATTCATACAAGTGGGTCTGCAATGAGCCCGATAAGAGACCCAGGTGGCTTGGCGGCGTTGGCGGAGGCCTAGTAGGATTTTATGGGCCCAAGAAGCCGAAATAGACGATTTCGGCAGTTTTCAGTAGGTGTTAGCCCACGGATTGTGGCGCTGCATGGGGCTCTGGCACAAGATTCCTGAAAAATCATATGAGTGGGTGCGCAACGAACCCAGCAAGAGGCCCAGGTGGCCCGGAGGGGTTGGAGGAGGCATGGTAGGATTTTATGGGCCAGGAAGCCGAAGTAGGCGATTTCGATAGTTTTCTGTGAGTGTTAGCCCACGAATTATGGCGCTACATGGGGCTTCGGTGCAAGATTCCCGAAAATTCATATAAGTGGGTCCGCAACAAGCCCGACAAGAGGCTCTAGTGGCCCGACAGTGTTAGTGGAGGCCTGGTAGGATTTTATGGGCTAGGAAGCCAAAACAGGTGATTTCAACAGTTTTCTATGGGTGTTAGCCCACGGATTGTGGCGCTGCATAGGGCTCCGGTGTAGGATTCCCGAAAAATCATACGAGTGGATCTGCAACGAGCCCGGCGAGAGGCCCAGGTGGCCCGGCGGCATTAGCAGAGGCCTGGTAGGATTTTATGGGCCAGGAAGCCGAAACAGGCAATTTCGACAGTTTTTTGTGGGTGTTAGCCCACAGATTGTGGCGCTACATGGGGTTCCGGCGTAAGATTCCTGAACAATAATATGAGTAGGTCGGCAACGAGCCCGACAAGAGGCCCAGGTGGCCCATCGGCGTTAACGGAGGCCTAAACATATTTTATAGGCCGAGGAAGCCGAAACAGGCGATTTCAACAATTTTTTGAGGGTGTTACGGATTGTGGCGCTGCATGGGGCTCCGGTGCAGGATTCCCAAAAAATCATACAGTGGGTCAGCAACGACCTCGACAAGAGGCCCAAGTGGCCTGACGGCGTTGGCGGATGCCAGGTAGTATTTTATGGGCCCAGGAAGTCAAAATAGGCGATTTCGACATTTTTCTATTGGTGTTAGCCCACAGATTGTGGAGCTGGATGGAGCTTCGACATAAGATTCCTGAAAAACCATACGAGTGGGTTCACAACGAGCTCGACAAGAGGCCCAGGTGGCCCGGCGGCGTTGGCGGAGGCCTAGTAGGATTTTATGGGGGCTCAAGAACCCGAAATAGGCGATTTCGGCAGTTTTCTGTGGGTATTAGCCCACGAATCATGGCGTTGAATGGAGCTCCGGCGCAATATTCCCAAACAATCACATGAGTGGGTCCGCAACAAGCCCTGCAAGAGGCCCAGGTGGTTAGACGGTGTTGGCGGAGGCCTGTTAGGATTTTATGGGCCCAAGAAGCCGAAATAGGCGATTTAGGCAGTTTCTGTGGGTATTAGCACACGGATTGTGGCGCTGCATGAGGCTCCGGCGCAAGATTCCCCCAAAATCATATAAGTGGGTCGTAACAAGCCCGGCAAGAGGCCCAAGTGGTCCGACGGTGTTGACAGAGGCTTGATAGGATTTTATGGGCCCAGGAAGCCGAAATAGGCAATTTTGGCAGTTTTCTGTGGGTGGTAGCCCACGAATTGTGACGCTGCATGGGGCTCCGATGCTAAATTCCCAAAAATTCATATCAGTGGGTCCACCACGAGCCCGGCAAGAGGCCCAGGTGGCCCGGCGATGTTAGCGGAGGCCTGGTAGGATTTTTTGGGCCTAGGAAGCCGAAACAGACTATTTCAGCAATTTCTATAGGTGTTAGTCCATGGATACTGGCGCTGCATTAGGCTCCGGCGCAAGATTCCCGAAAAATCAAACGAGTGGGTCTGCAACGAGCCCGACAAGAGGCCCAGGTGGCCTAGCAGCATTGGCGGAGGTATAGTAGGAGTTTATGGGCCGAGGAAGCCTAAACAGGCGATTTCTACAGTTTCTGTGGGTGTCAGCCCACGAATTGTGGCGCTGCATAGGGCTCCGGCGTAAGATTCCCAAAAAATCATACGAGTCGATCCACAACGAGCACGACAAGAGGCCCAGGTGGCTCGACTGCGTTGGCAGAGGCCTGGTTGGATTTTATGGGCCCAGGAAGCCGAAACAGGCAATTTTAGCAGTTTTCTGTGGGTGGTAGCCCACATATTGTGGCGCTGCATGGGGCTCCGGCGCAAGATTCCCAAAAATTCATATGAGTAGGTTCGTAACGAGCCAGTCAAGAAGCCCAGGTGGCCCGACGGCGTTTGCGGAGGCGTGGAAGGATTTTATTGGCCTAGGAAGCTAAAACAGACGATTTCGGCAGTTTTCTGTGTGTGTTAGCCCACGGATTGTGGTGTTGCATAGGGCTTCGGCGCGAGATTCCCGAAAAATCATACGAGTGGGTCTGCAACGAGCCCAATAAGAGGCCCAGGTGGCCCGGAGGTGTTGGCGGAGGCCTGGTAGGTTTTTTTGGGCCTAGGAAGTCGAAACAGGCGATTTCAGCAGTTTCTATGGGTGTTAGTCCATGTATACTGGCGCTGCATTGGGCTCCGGCGCAAGATTCCCGAAAAATCAAGAGAGTAGGTTCGCAACGAGCCCGATAAGAGGCCCAGGTGGCCCAGCAGCATTGGCGGAGGTATGGTAGGATTTTATGGGCCCAAGAAGCCAAAACAGGCGATTTCGACAGTTTTCTGTGGGTGCTAGCCCACGGATTTTGGCGCTCCATGGGGCTCTGGCGCAAGATTACCGAAAAATCATATGATTGGGTCTGCAACGAGCCTGGCAAGAGGCCAATGTGGCCCGGCGACATCCATTGAGGCCTGTTAGGATTTTATGGGCGCAACATGCCGAAACAGACGATTTCTGAAGTTTTTTATGGGTGCTATCCCACGGATTCTGGGCTCGTAGCCTTAACGCCCCAAAATATGTGGGCTAACACCAACAAAAAATTGAAAAAATCGTTTGTCCTCTTCTGTAGCCTATAGAATGCTCTGAGGTGCCGTTCGATGGCACCAAAACTATTGGAACTCTTAGAGAGCTTGTTACGAATAGCTACGTGAATTTCTAAGAAAAATGTGCCCAAGCCTCGGCACCCCCAAAATTCATGGGCTAACACCCTTGAACCTTGAAAAATTGACAAAATCGCCTGACTCCTATCTTAGAGAGATATAATATAATTTCAAAATAATTGCAACTACAGACGATAAATAATTGAAATAGTCAAGAAACAAAAAGGTATCTGCACAAACAAATATAACATGAAGTTCTTGAAATACCAAGAGGAGGCTTGATCGGCAAAGCTTGCGATACAATCATTAGCTGCTTGCCACGCCACTTCTATATATATTATTAATAACAAGAAAGAGTTAAAGAAAAAACGTTTTTGTTTAATTTGCAATTAATAAAAGCAAATAAATTTAAAAATATTCGTAGACGGGTTAGATTTTCCCACATAATTTGGCTCAAAACTAAAGCAAATACGAAGGTGGAACAGTTTTTACAAATTATACAATACGATGAGGGGAAGTAGTTTCTTGGATCATGTTAAACAACTTTACTCTTGGGAGAAAAATAAGATCTCAAATGTGCTTCATTTAATTATTTTAAGCTAACTAATTACCAACGGTTCCCCACCCCCACCCCACAAACAATTACTAGATTGCAGGGCCGAATCATCTTATAGTCACTAGTTCCAATCTTTTTCGATGGAAAGTTATATAATTGTGCATCATTTGTATATTTTTTTTTTTATATATAGTAGATGCTGAACTCTTTGTGTTAGTTTGTGTGTCTACTTCTTTAGATTTTGAATTCTTTTCGTGAAAATATTGACGACTCCGTGGATTTTCATGTTGCAACTTCTTTTTCTCTTGCTACCTAGTTCCTGTAACCTGCCACCTCTTAAAAAAACATCAAATAGAACCTCTTTAAGAAAAACAGTTAATCAAATATTGTGTTGTTTGGTATGTTGGATAACACAGATAGTTCTGAGATAAAAAAATAATAATAATTAGAAATCTTATCTCTTGTTTGCTAACTGTTCTGTGATGAGTTATACGGGATTAGTAATTAGTTAGTGGAATAAATTCGCCTAACTAGAGGCTTGGAATAATAATACCGAGATTAGTTATTCTGCGACGAATTAATGAAAAGAACAAAAATGCCCCTGAGGTCCCTCTTATCTATGCTTCTATTACAAGTAAAATAGCCAGTGCCTTTACAAGTAAAATGCACCTTTTATCTATGCTTCTATTACAGTAATATACCCATTTTTTCATCCTTTCCATGCTCAACATCAATGCCATGCAGGTGCTTATAGTTTGGATACAAGCTAAGTTGCACAAACTCTTCACTTTCAATGTCATACTCGTGTCGGGTTCTTCGAAAATACACTACTTTTGGAGAATTCCACACGCACCCCGCTGGCACTTTTGAAGAGTCTGAACAACATAGGACACAAGCTGAAACTATTCTAAGGTATACTTGCAACTCCACCAACTACTACCTTACTTTAAAACACCAGCTATGATGATAAAGCTTGTCAAATTAACTTAGATAAGATTTTATATCTAAATGGTGGGTATTAACATTATGAACTTATGTATGAAATTTAGGCACGACAGCATTTCATTCCTCTCATCCAAAGACGATAGCGAGGTCTACCGTTCCTCTTTCCCAGTTATGTATGTGTGAATATGCCTTGAATCAATCAGTTTAAATGAAACCTGCAAAGCAAACATACAAAAGGATTGTCAAACTGAAACATATCTCCAGCAATATAACATGACTAGTATAGTTTCTTGCAAGATTAATAAGAAGTTAGATATATCAATCATGACTAATTTTTTTTCCATTAAAGTGGCAAGTTAAGATGGCATCTTTCTGAAACTTTATTTTGTCTGTTTCACCTAAAACTTGTAAGTAACAGCTATTCCCCATGTGCATGGTTCAATCACCTATTCGAAGTATTCTTTAATAGTATCATTTACATATACTTATTTTTTCAGATCACCTAAAAGATAACTACATGTAGCTGTTTATGATCAATCAAAGGTCACTTCAATTATAACCTCTGTTGTTCGGACTCTTCAAAAGGGGTGTGTCAGATCATTCAAATTTTATGCATTTATGTCTGAGCAACATAGGTTATAACCAAGCTTTCTAATTTGGCACAATACATAAATAAACATCCTAACCTTACCTCAACTAGCAACTAAGCACCCCAACTTTGACTATACACATTAGACACCTTAACTTGGTTTAAACCCCATAAACATCCTAAATTTGAGAAAGCGCTCCTTTAAATGTACTTGTGTCAAGATGGTCACAATGAAAGTTGGGATATTCAATTGCCCGCGAATGCCAGGTTAAAGTGTCTATCTACGTATTATGCATTCTAATTTATTTAGAGTGGTATTAGCTTACCAGTCAAACAGAGTAATGCGACATTTGGGTGTAGCACCATTTTCAATCTGCTTTAACCTCAAAGATCCACAAGAAACTTTAACTCCAATTTTCCAACTTTTCCATCCTTTATATCCAATACCAATAGCACTACTCACATCAGCAGAAACTCTCAAATTCTTGTTCTTGAATCCACCCTTCATCAATTTCCCAACACTGTCACCATACAACAACTCATTCGATTTCATAGCGAATTTAACAACTTTAACGCTCTTCTTCTCCTGCACAAAACCAACAACTTTCCCTGAACCCATGTTTACGTCTTTTTCGCCTTTCAATTCCACTCTGGTGTCACCATACACAATCTTCATCTCCCTGTTTGGGTTTTTCAACTCCACCCCAACTGATGATTGTGCATTCAATCTTTGCCCATCTTGGGTTTCAGTAACATTGAACTTAGTAAACTCAAGGGATCTTAAATGGAAAACAGGGAGTTTTGGATTAAACCAAAGGTAGAGAAAACCACAAGCAGCTACTACTAAGAGTAACAAGCTGAGTATAATCAGAAAACAACAACAACAGCTACAATAGCAAGTTTTTTTGGTTCTCTTTTGTGGATTGAATGAAGGTGGAAGGTTAATTTTTCTTGGTGGCATTTGGATTGGGACTGTAGGATCTCTAAAGCCTGGTGGCTTCTTTAGAGGTTTCATCTGTGACATTCTTGAATCTAAGAAAGATCCCTTTTTGTAATCTTCTCTTGATTTTTGATATAAACAAGTAAATCTTTGTATACAAAGTGAATGGTACATTAAAGTTTGAATCTTTATAAAAATGATGGAATGATATGATTTAGGAGTTAAAAGAAAGGATTTTTGGGGTTGGAGAATAGAACAAGGAGAGATGCTTTTGTGGGGTTATTGATAACAAAAAAAGAAAAAGAAAAAAGGAACAAGATGGGGTTATGGAGGTGGAATTTGGAAGTGTACGGCAAAGAAAGAGAAATGTGATCACTGAAAAACATTGAAGTGCCGAGATCTATGCGCAACTCTTAAGTGCTGGCGTAGCGGGAAGGATTCAATTACCATACGTAAAAAAACAAGAGAGAAACGGGGGTGGGGGAGGGGGATTCAAAAATATTGTTCAAAAAATAAGTAGAACTTTGGCGGAGATAAAAGAAAACTACGATTTTCAAAATTTATGATCTAAAACAAGTCATAAATGTAAATTTTTAAAATTTATATGTCATTTGTTTGGAAACTAAAAAAAGAACTAAGTTATATAAATTAGGACAGAGAGTGTTAGAAAAAAATATTACTCCTCATAAAATTATTTGTGTATAATGTAGATATATATTATGGGAAGTGGGAAGTGGGAGTGAGGAGGAGGTAGACGTTTAGGATGGAAGATATAATCAATGTATAATATTCCTTGTGATATTTGCTTTTACCAGTTCTACAGAAAAATTATTTTTCTCATGTCAAGAAATTTATTTTGTTAGAAAAAAATATTTTGACCAATCAAAAAGCTGATAAATATTCTCAATGCTTAGTTTAACGATATATGAATTGAAATGTACGGACAAATTAGGTGTGTATTTTGCTTTATTCAAAAGTTTGTTTAATATATGAGGGTTAATATGGTCAATTTAGTTGATTTAATCCAACTAATCTTTGTATTCTTATTCTATCTTTTTCTTAATTCAAATAAAATAATATACAATTCATTTGTTACTGATGTATGTATTATTTATACGAACAATAATAATTAAAATCAAACTTATATTGTTTATGCTAAAGAATAAATTTCATATATGATCGTATTATTATTATTTTTTTATAAAGCCACTTAACCTTTCTTTTCCTGACATGACAACCACTAAACTTTGAAATCCTAACTATAAAAAGTAATAAAGCCGAAAAATTGCTAAAAATTCGATGCTAACTCTTTGGTTAAAAAATATAATAAATAAAATTCAATTAAAATGTTCTAACTCCACCAAAAGCCAAACTCATATGAAGAAAGTAAAATATTAAAAGATAATGGAATAGAACATTGGCTCCCCACTTAAATAAAACTTTTAAAGAGATTGATCGAAATTTATATCATAATGTTAAATGTATATAAGTATTGTGTTACATATATGTATCAGAATTTCAGATAAAAATCTAAAAGAGAAGACTTTGAAAGACTTAGTTTGAAATCCAGCAAGAGAGAGTAATGAAATCTTGTTTAGGAGATTTATTGATGGACTGAATAAGAAGTATAAAGAATCATTATTTTAATATTTTTATTTTCTCCATATGTGTTCTGAATTTTAGGCCATGCTAAGTCAAAAAAATTTCAATTGAAAAATTTAGCATTTTCTAGCTCTATGCATTTTAATTAGTATCTCAAAATTAGTTATATTTTTATATTAGAAATTACAGTTGAGTAATTTTTATAAAAAGATGTGATAATTATATTGTTGATTCTTGCCTAAAAACAAGTTGGATTACAAAGGGAAAACACATGTTAATTTGTTAGTCAACAAATTAATGTG
>JAPFFP010000002.1:3870285-3882681 GCA_026153255.1 Solanum medicagineum
AGTTATTTATTTTTCTGTCCAGTTATAATTCCGCAAGAGCTTAAATTGGGTTGAATCGTTATTCAATCTGCACAACATATATGATGGTATGTGAAAATTAAGAACCCGAATTACGAAAGAAGGAAAATGCTTAGCCAATATCATATTATTAACGCGACTTGTTAATTATTTACTGCACCAAGTCTTGTTATTATTTTATTTGAAACAGAGATGGGTGACATGTCTACATTTTAAGCTCAAAAATATTTTTCCAAATAAATTCACTTTTAGGTAGTAAGTTGCCTTGTCCATTCTATTTATGAATGCTTGCAATGTCTGGCCAAAATTGTAAATATTTTTCTTGATTAGAGGTGGCAAAAGACCAACTGTCTCTCCTTAATGTTTTTGTTTGGTATTGAATTATTTTTTATTTGGTTCTAGCATATTATGATCTTAAATGACAATGAGTTGTCAAAATCCTTTACAGCATCTAAATTATACATACGTATCAATCTTGTATAAAGTGTATGAAATATATTTTTATACTCAAAATAAAGGACAACAAAACCAATTGATGATTTGGCGACTATATCAACCATATACCTATTGTGAATACCTTCAAACTTTTGCTTTCAAAGATATACGTATCCGATATATTCTAATAAATGGCGTTTGAAGAGGGTGGGATACATGTATACCTTACCCTTATGTGACCTTTGTTGGGGGTAAAGATGTGGTTTCCAATAAACCTTGGGCTCAAGAAAATTGTTTTTCATAGAATGTTCCAAGATTTACTACAACATATATACCCGATATAGTTCCATAATTGGAGTCCAAAAAGGTGAAGCGCATGCAAATCTTACCTTTATCTTTGCAGGGCAAAGAGGTCAGAGAGACCCTCGGCTCAAGAAAATTTTCTCAATAGGATGTTCCAAGATATACTAAAACATGTATACCCGGTATGGTTCCATGGGGTCTGAGAACGGTAGAGTGCACGCATACCTTAGCTCTACCTTTGTGGGGTAGAGAGATTGCCTCCGATAGACCCTTGGCTCGAAAATCGGTTTTCATAAAATGTTCCTAGATATACTATAGCCAAACAAAGAAAATATATCAATCTTTCACTTTCTCATTTCAATTGCACAAACGTAAGTATTGTGCTGAAATGGAACAATTTTAGTTTAAAAGCTTTCGCTCTTTCACAACATACAGCCATTGACAAGCTTTGGCTGTCGAACAATAACAGTCTAACGAAAACAGAAACTAGTTGAAATGGATTGCGCTCTCTCACTAAGCTATTGAACCATTTCTAAAATGCTTGAAGTCCAGACCTCAAAGGAACTAAGGATTGTCGATGTAAAGGGTTGATGGTATCACCACAAGCTCCACACGACCTGTCCATTCCTTTCCCGGGTTCAAAATGATGGGTTTTTCTATTGCTGCACCATCAACACAAAGCATATACTTGTACTCTTCATTGGCAAGATCGGCCATTGCTTTGCATTTCTTTATCCAGGGATTCCATAGCACTGAAGAAGACAAGACGACGCAGGTTCAGTCAGAGGCAAGTAAAACTTTTTTTTGGGGGGGAGGCATATAAAAGTTACTGAATTCTCCTGTCATGAGGAAAATTCCTGGCTGTTACTGAATCCCCTTGACATAAATGTGGCTCAAAAAATGGTCCAGGAAAGTTTAAATCTCAAGTATGCCTTCTACAATTTTCTTGAATCTCTTGTTAGGATTCCTAGTCCGTCGCTCGTAGTTGGTATACTATCATGCTTCTACGAAGCCAACTTCTAGGATCGTGCTAGAATGCAATAAAAGTTTCTCTATCACTAAAAATAGCTGGTTAAATACCAACATCGAGTGACATTTACACTTTGTTCCTTGCAGAATGTTCGATAATTAAATACCACTACTTTTCAGATAAAACAAATATTTCCAGGTTTATTAAGAAAACAATCATGAGACAGTCAAATTCTGAAAAGAAATGTTCCTGCTCCCCAACCCCCTCCTTCCTATCGAAAATAGTTTTGAAGAATGACTTGAACTGAAGCAACTTACCAGTATCCGGTAGCCCTTCCTTTTTTATCAGATACGTTCGCTTCCTTTCATGATCAAGAAGAGCAATGCAATTAGGAGAACGATGGTACACACGGTCGATCTGAAAGAGAAAGGATGATTTTCTAAGTGCAAACAAAATAAACAGACGGATTAACACTCAAACCAACTTACTAAAGTAGACCAAAAGGCTTCAGATATGAATGATACAGTAAGCCGAGCGCTTTACGCTAAGCAAGTTCGACATGCAACTCAGAGAAACCACACATGTATGAAGTTAAATATCATTGCTCCAAAAAATTGAAAGGCACTAACACAAAATGACGAGTAGTGTTAAAGATAATGCTTAGACAATTTAACTCTGAAGCAGCAATTCGGGAAATAAAAAAGGGTACTTCTTCAATTCCAAATCAATTGGACTTGTCTATGGTTATGGAACGAAACGGAGAGAACTTATTCTCTCAATCAAAACTTCAAAAGTAATCTTCTTATTTAACATCAATCGAAACATGCTTCATTACTTGTCTCTGTTTTTCTTGAAACTTGGCAATAGAGTCCACATTGTTAAATGCCACGGGAGAGATCAAATATCTATGTTGAGTCATTACTCAAATTGTGTTTCACAAAACCACCTAATGTGATATTTTAACTAATTGAATATCTATTATCACAAGCTTTTGAGATATGTAGGCTGCATAAATAGATTTACCTCATTCTCAAATGTTATGGCATCTCCTTGTTCCGTAAGGATTTCTTTTGGGCACAGATTGTCACGATAGTCCAGTGTTTCCAAACCTTCTAGACGCACTTCACTGTGGATAAGACTCATGTTAAGTTCTAAAAGAAATTAAAAGGAATAAAATCATCAATCACTTGAGCAATGCTCAAAAACATTTAAATGAACAATGATGTACAAAGAAACTGTTTTCTCTTCTTCTTTTTAAAGTATGAATACCTTTCAAGCTTTTCCAGGTAAACCAGTTTTTCTAAAATTGCTGACAGCAAGAAGTAAGAAAATTCATGGATATGAAAACGATAAGAATCCACATATGGAACAGCATACCTTATGTTAGAAACAGAAAAATATGTTTGATAAGCAAAGGAGAATTTCAACGGCTTGCCAGTGGTGTTTCTTATACGAGATATCAGGGACAAGCTTCCATCTGATGCAAGAGAAACCAGAAGGCGAAACTCAAAGCTGAAACATTAGAAGAAAGATATTTAGAGGAAACTTCAAAAGCTACTATGGTAAGCAAGAATAACCATGGAACTGAAAAACTGAATTGAAAATTTACAGCAAGGAATAAAATTTCCAACATGAAAACGGGTTAAAGTTCCCTTTGTTTTTTAGCCAGAGACTTCCACTCACATATCATTGAAAACATTTTGAGTGCTCTTAATTCAGAGACCCAAACTTCTAAGAAAACCAATTAGAATTTGCTACAAAGTCAAGGTCATACACATGAGGAAAGAACTTCAGTTCATCTTCTGACGGTTTGAGCAGCAAGTCAACGAAAGATTTTCCTTGGGTGTCAAATGATTTTAGAGATGGAGGGTTGTCTTCAATGGTCCATATTTTGTTTCTGGCAAATCGATGTTGCTCAACTGTTCCACCATTTCCATACTGCACATAAGTAGGATAATCATGTGATCTATTCTACAGTACTCAACAGGAATTTATCAAAGATATGCACCGATAGAATTACCTGGGGAAAGGAAACAGAGATTCCTCCTCGTGCAACTTTCGAAGATTTGGCAACCTAAAATATAAAGGCAAATGTTTGTCAGTGCGCATTCTCAAAATTATGCCTTGAAGAGGACTTTGAACCTCCACAAACTTTAGCATGTGATCCCTTTGAGAATAAGGGAAGAAGGGGGAAAAAGTAGCTGAATATTAATAATAGAGGAACAGAGATCAGGTGAATCAAGTAACGAAGAGGTTTCCAACAAGCCTTACACAAGGAATCCTACAGAAGTGTTTACGTAGTCTTCTTCTGTCAGGAGAAAGAGTCATCAAAATAATAGAGTCAATAGTACAAATTTAGTCATGTTCATGTTACAATTGAACATTGTCAAAATCTATTATCAAAGAAAAAGATTATTGAATCAGATTTCCACTTTTTCTATAACAAATACTGGTTTTACAAGTGAAACAGATGACATAAGATTATATGTACCCTTTATATATTATAAAGCACTAAGCTAATGGACTCTATTTTACTTGGAAGGAGATAATGAGATGAACTTGGTTGTAGAACAGTCTCAAGTATTTGTTTGTAATATGAAGAAGTGTTCAATAGAAGCCATCATTAAAGTAAAAATATTGTAAAATAGTAAAAGTTTATAGTATCACCTAAATTGTTGGACGGCAAAGGATTTACCATTTTGCAAAAGATAACTTTCTTGGACTGGCTAAAATAGGAAATGCATTGATGACAACAGGACAGAGGAACATATCACTAGCCCAAACACTACTATTCTAGTCTTTGAATACCCACCATAGCCACCATCACCACCACGACTTTATGATACGAGTCCCCCATGTCTACCACCAGTCCACCTATATTTTTTTAATAACTATAGTGTCCGGCCCAATTTACGTGCACCTTGACTAATTCAACAGGATACTTATCACCTCCCACTAGCAACAGGTACCAGGTGACTCTGTCCGCCAAGGCTAGGAAAGGTGGGAAGAAATCACCTCTACTAGGATTCAAATTTTAACTTAAGACCTAATGGTTCTCAACCCACTTCATCCTGGGGAGGAAAGTGCTAACAGATATTACGTAGAACCTATCATAGCAACCAAGGCACCAATGGAGTACAATAGAGCAATATAAATATGTTGACATCCTATGGACAATAAGGTGTCCTCACCACCAGCTTTTAGGAGTGCAAAATTAAAGGAAATTATCATCTTTCAGCAATACCATGACCTAGAACAATGTCCACGCTTAAATGCAGCAAGTTCCTGAAATATCTCCAAGCAATAAACTATGTGAAGTAACTCTAAGTTTAGGTCTGGGAGGAGGGGAAACAGAGGCGGAGCCAGGATTTCAATTAAGGGGGGTCATAATCTAAGAAAAGCAAACACACGAACTAGCTAAAGGGGGTTCGATATCTACTATATATAGATATAAAATAATTTTAACTAGGTATTAATAGTATAATTTTCCACCAAAGGGGGTTCAAAAACCCCCTGACAAAGTGTGGCTCTGCCAGTGGGGGGAAGAAGGCTCTCTCTCCATTCTATACGCATTTGAATGACCAACTCATATACAAGGATTTCACCTCCAGATCTGGAATCTCTACATCAATGTAAATTGGTTACTCTACTGCCATCGCTTTACCTCTAATCTACAAGAACAAAAACACCGAGATTCACTTTACTTAGCATTTCATATCCAAAAAGGATGATCGACCTGTGTAGCTAAGCATCTTAAGAGCAAATTCTCCAATTTTTCGCCAAATCTTCTACTATGATATTAGAAAGCTTTAATCCAAATTCCAATATTCGATTCACGTGATATCGACTATACAACAAAAAGATCTGAATTGCCAGGCAAAACACTCATATCATCGGTGGAATTAACTAATACGAAAATGGAAACATATACCTTCTTGCTTGTGAATAGGAGCTCTTCACCCCGATCATTCCGCCAAGAAGTAACTTGCCCTCCATGCAAGCTAATCTGAACTTGGGAAAAGCGGTAAATAGCCATATAAGGAAATCGTTACAACACGAGTTAAGTAATAGCATCAATGAAGTTCTTTGTAATCGATCGGATATTTAACAGATGATTTAGAATCATAAAATCATTAATTCTAATTAAATGAACAGATTGGTTAGGAGATTCTAACCAGAACAGAGGCACCCTGAGGGTTGCGAAGCGTGACCTGATTTATCCCACTGGGATTTTTTGTTACTTCGACCGACGCTTTATGATCCCAGACAGGTGCAGGCTGCCCCATTTTCTAAAGCACTAGGGCTTCTTGGCTCTCAAAACCCTCAGAACAGCCTTGAAACCCCTTATTTATACTATTTGAATGCGAAAACCATCAATGCCAGTAAAATGGATAGGACAAAAGCCAATTTATTCGGTTTGTATTTACTACCTTAAACACAGTCTTCTCTGGAAAATTTTGTAATCTAGTGAACCTCAAATGTAATCCAAAATTCTTATAATGTACCTTACCACTACCACTCGGATTCAATGTACACTTGACTCAAAAAATCAGACTTATAATTTGTAACAATAACATAAAGCAACATCAGCAACAAAAGCAAAACCAACAAAATATGACATTTGGCAAAATGCTCAAAAGCACTCTACAGTCCCAGCCTAAATTCACGGCAAGAAAATGTGACGTTTACCTAAGAAAAAGCCAGCTAAAATCTTGTAAGTAAATGGACAAACAAACAAATATACAAGGAAACTTTAACTGCACTACAAACAAATTTCTAATATAGTAGTATAAATTAAGCTCAAAACTTACATAATTTTCAAGTCCCAACTCAAACCCTGAAGTTTCAAAAGTTGAAAACAAAGAGATTGAGGGAAGGCAAACAATGTCTTCCTTATTACTCCGCAATACCTCAAATTTAGGGAAACCCCATTTGAGAAAACCTTGAAGGTAGTGTAAGTATTCCAGAAATCTCATAAAGAAAGCATTTTTAGAACTTACAAGAATCATCCCAGTTCAAGAAAGCAAGCAAACATGGCAGATACGAAAAGGAAGTAGAAAAATCTGAACTTTAAGCAATGCATCAAAATGGAGTGTGATTTGAAGCAAAAAAAAAAAAAAGAGTTTTTGTGCACTAATTAACAGTGACAAAGATTCTTAAAAACTGATGAAGAACAGAAAAATAAAACCTGGGGTCTGCAGGGAAAATACTGCAGGACAAATAAAATCCTTTTTTATTATGTGTTGGAGATAGAGGAAGCATAAATTGATTCAAGATTTGGTAGAAAGGCATATTTGGGGATTGTGACACTTGAGTTTTTAAATTTTGGGAGGCTGCTTGAGGTGGAGAGAAGTGGCACTGGCAGGTGTGTCATGTGGGTGGTTGGGTGTCTTCTATTTTGTTTCTTCTTCCTTTTCTCCAAGGTTTATGTGATGACATGTAAAGGAGTTTGCCCTGCAAAATCTTTCTTTCTTTATAAAGGAAAAAAGGTAATATACTACAGTATTAGGATAATTGCTTATTTTATTAATTAAGAATAAAATTAGCCAAGCTTTACTACTATTAGAAAAATTAAATTCATAAAGAATAAAACAAATTTACCCTTAATGAATATAAATATCTAAAAATTTATTTTAAATTATAAAAATCAAAACTATTCACTTTTTGTTAAATACCATATCAAGTTAAAAAATATCACCTAAAATGCGACAAAAGGAATAATTATTTTGTACTATCTAAGACTATTAGATTATACTAGGTGTCCCAGTATATGAAGTCTCTTTGATAAAGGTCCACTATAATTTAGATTAATCGGGTCCCAAAATAAGTACGTTGAGATGCCAAATTAAAAAAATATCATGTCTTAATTAGCAGTTCATAAAACTTTTAGTTAGGTGTAGTTTTAATTCCTAAAAATTCCTCATTAGAAGCATTAAGTCAAATTTTGTGCTTCATAGTTAAGTTAGTCAAAATGACAATTCTGTTTTGAAAGTAAAGTGGAAAATGAAATGCAATCCAATTCTTCTAATACTTTTTCATGTAGGGCAAAAGAAAATGAGCTTTCACTTAATATACTTGGATCTTAAGATAGAGAAATACATGAAAAAAGAATTTAAAGGAAACTCATATTTTGGAAGTACAAATTTTTTGTAGCTTATTGTCACGGATCTAGAATTTTTCCAGAGTCCTTCAGAGTATGGCGGACACGTTCCTGCACTCTTTTGGAGCAGAATTTCGACGGGACGTGTCATTATGCTATTTATGCTTTCTTTAGATTTTAGAGCAATTATTTAAATATAATTTTCATTGTTTTTGTCAATTCCTTCTATTGTAATTTTTACGATTTGATTATATTCTTTAAGTATTAAATTCTAAAAGAAAAATCTCTTAGTCATTTATTAACTGAATAAAGTAACTTTTTCAAATTTTTTATAAGTAAAAAATAATGATATCTTGTAAAAAAGACGTGAGACTTAAAAAAAATTGTAAGTAACCTATAAAATTAGTTATAGGTTTTTTTTTCTCCACAATCCCATCATATTTGTCATACATAATTTGTTAAATATTTAACAGAGATTAGAACTTACAAGTATTAAACTTTAATAATAAGTAGTACTAATTTAAAGGATCAAAACTATTGAAAACATACTTTAGGGACTATTTTGTACTTAATCTGAAATATAAGGGAGCAACATTGTCAATTTTCTCACCTGAGCTTTGGTTTTGAAGATAAGAGAATGGATGAATGAGAAAGCGAGCAATACACAGCCACAGCCACCCATCCAATAATGGCGACGATTGCAGCAGCTTCTACTTCCATGGCTTCCACTGCCGTTTTTACTACTCATTTGCCTCTTTGCTCCACAGCTAAAGCCGTCTCATGTTGCCGCTCTGCCTTACCTTATCTCCCGCCCCGTGTTTCCTCTTCCTTCAAATTTGCAGGTAGTCTTTCTGGAAATTTTGCTTTCCTCGAACTACTTTAGTTTTGTGAGTATTCTCTGCAATTTCAATTTATGTGATGCTGCTATTTTTCGAGATTGTTTCAAAAGGATTGCTGCCATTTGATTTTTTTGTAAATTTCGAGTAGTAGGTTATATGGTTGGTCGGGAGCATTTACTAGTTCCATTTTTAATATTGTTGTTATTACTCTCACAGCGTTGTTTGGCAGAGTGTATTAGAAAAATAATGTATACATCAACTTGATCTATTAGTAGTATCATGTTTTGTACACTTTTTCATGTTACGCATATGACTAACGCACTCCATTGTGTATTACTAATATCATAGATTCCTAGGTATTAGTAATGTAAAGGTACTTGATATATGCATTAGCATGGTTAAAAGACTCAATTTCCCTTCAAAACGTTTTTTTTACATTTTTTCACCAATTTGTGGAGGATATTTTTGGAAGTTTCAAGAAAAAGCCATAAGGATAAGGGTATCTTTGTAATGCATTGGACAACCTCATACACTGTGATGAGGTTAAAGTTGAGAGTACTTACCGGTCTTTACTAATGCACATTTTGTGTGGAAATTTTGATGTTTTATTGTTTTAAAGCTTAGAGGATTGACACCAGCAATCATTGTTTCATGGACGTTGTGATAATACCATGTATATAAAACCAAAAGTTTACGGTAAATCCTTCTTGTTTCTGGTTTAATTCTGGTGCTTACACAATTGCATTAAACCTTATATTCAAGTGTGGGCATCGTATTTGTATGATGTTTTCTCTTTTCGAAGATAATCCTTGTTTGTGTTGCTGTGCTTATGATTTATGTTGATTTCCTGTAGCAGAATCCAAAAGGTCTTTGCTGCTCCAGGTTAAAGCCTCTTCATCTGAAGAAACTTCTGTTGATACTAGTGAATTCCTAACAGAGCTACAAGAAAAGGTAAACTGGATGACTTGGCACCTGAGAAAAAAATGTGTCTTCTCTGCTGAAAATAATAGTCGTTTGGTAGTCAATCTCTCTTTTGTTGCATCTTTTTGAGATTTATTAAAGATCTAGACCTTGTTTTATAGTACATCACAATAGAGTGTGAGTTACTTATTCATGCAAAATACTTATAGAGCAGTACTTGTCAGTTTGTTCATTTATAATGTCTTGAGATTTTCTTCAATTAAATAGGTGTAGATCATTGAAGTGAAACTCTAATAGTTAATTAGTACCATGTCATGATAACTTTGATATTAGATTCAGTGCAACCATAGACTTCTTGTTCTTTTTACCTTCATTAGAGTTTTCTTCATAGTTTTTATCTGCTGAACGCTCTCTAATTTCGGGCTCATGTACACATTTTTGTTAAGTTGGAATTTTTTCGAAGGGAGATAATTTGGGGGAGTCCCTAAAAGATAGATAGCTTTTTCTTTTAATATGAGATAGGATTTATCTGGTTTTATCCTTTTTAAGCTTATAAATGAATTTGTTTATGTCTAACTCACATTAAATATCTGTGTATTGATTACAGTGGGATGCTATTGAAGACAAGACGACAGTGCTACTTTATGGTGGTGGGGCAATTGTTGCAATTTGGCTATCTTCAATTCTTGTTGGTGCCATCAACTCAGTTCCTCTGGTATGTAGATCAATGGAATAAGATAATTATTACACTTAAGGACTGTTTTAAGAATGTTCCGAGTCTTTCCCCTGCTATATGTTTCTGTGTAAAAATTGAGATCCTGTCTTTAATAGATCTCTTCTGTGGTTTGGTCCAACCATCACAGTCACTAATGTTTCTCCCCCTTCCGCAGCTACCGAAAGTCTTGGAGTTGGTAGGACTTGGATACACTGGATGGTTTGTCTACCGCTACCTGCTCTTCAAGGTAAGATCGTGGGATTGGGTTACATATTCTCTTAACATTTCAAAATTCTTGGTTTCTCTACTGCTACCTTCTCTTGAAGGTAAGATTGCGGGATTAGGTTACATGTTCTCTTGACATTTCAAAATTCTACTACCAAGACAAGTATTTTAGATAAATGTTTTCCTGCTGAATCAAATTTGCTGTAGGTTTTCACTTGCGATATGGAATTGATCGAGCCGTAAAACACTTGGGGCCAGTTTTGTTTCTCCCATATGTTAAAATAAGCTTATTGAATAAATATTTTAAAGCTTGCACTTCTATAAGCTAGTAACTTCCATATCATCTTTTGTACACTGAATGAAAGCAATAAATTATGTCATACATTGCTTCCTACTCTCTGTCAGACTAGACTAGTTGAGGTGCGCGCCACCTGGCCCATACACCACTGTTATTTAAATAACACACTCTGTCTGCCTGTCAGTATCTTACTTTTTTCTATAGGGTAGATGTTCTTATAATGGACCAGATAGTCTTGACTGCACAATTCGAGTATCCATCTGGGCAACTTAGAAGGTTAGCCTCAGGTTGCCACAATGCATTAATAGCCCGAGTTTGCAAGTTGTAGTCTACGTCCTTATTGTTTCCTATTCAAGTGTGAACGAATCTTCATAAACATTGTAGTTTAGTAAGTCTCTTCAATTTCAAGAGGTGGTGTCTGTGGATGAACCTATCTTAAGCTAAATTAATAAAAAGAGTGGTGCGATTTGGTTCCGATAACTCCCTTTACATCACATTCCTCCACGGTAACCCATCCTGTCAAACCAGCCAAAAGCGATATACTTCAATGTTCTCACTGTGCTGTCCGTTTCAGTTTTATGAACATCGGCCATTGCTTAACCATGACAAATCTGAATTTAGCATCGATATGGCAACTAATATTTCTGCAGTATTTTGTGTTGGTGTGTGGTGTATCTAATATTGTGAGATGATTCAACCCTGTGCATCATGAATAAAAATGTTGCGAGATTTTGAAAAATGAAAAACATGACTACTGTAAAATAGGTTTAGTGTTTGCATGGAGATGCAATGGCTTACAAGAGATTTGAATTTATCGTTCTTGTTAACAGTCAAGTAGAAAAGAATTGGCGGAAGACATTGAGGAGTTGAAGAAGAAGGTTGCAGGAACTGAATAAATGCATGTAATTTGAGGTCGAATTCACGGTGAACAAATTTCAGCACCAATGCAAATGGGCTGTAAGTTTCTTTTACAAGAGGCATATGTTCATGTGAAATGAGAGTAGGTTTTGATGTAATTTTCTTTATCTTTAGCACATCTTCAAAGAAGATTCTATGTTTCACTTTCATTGGATAGTGTTATAATTTATAATCTGTTTCTGCAAATAAGCCTGTCCGTCAAGTTTTTTTAAGCGGAGTATGAGTTATTTCCAAAGATCCAATTTTGCAATTTGCTGCAGGGTTTTTCAGTTTAGTATTACTTTCAGTCGCAGGCAATACAACCTAGCATCACTACCTCTCTATTGTGACACCTCTCTTCTCGACATAAACTAATATCGCATTCTCTTCTCAGTTTTAGATTTGATTGTAGTAAAAACAGATAATTAATGTCGTTTCCTCGAGTTATTCAGAGTCTTCAGAAGGTATTCAAACAATTATGTCTTAAACAAAAGTGATCAATGTAGAAATTTGTGTTAGACTTACGATCTTGCAACTATTTCTATTTTTATGACATCATATATATATATATATATATATATATATATATATATATATATATATATATATATATATATATATATGTATTTTTTTTTTTTATTTTATTTAAAAACAATCTGTATGAAAAAAAATATA
>JAPFFP010000002.1:3888128-3922788 GCA_026153255.1 Solanum medicagineum
AAGTGATCAATGTAGAAATATGTGTTACACTTACACTCTTGCAACTATTTCTATTTTTATAACAACATATATATATATATATATATATATATATATATATATATATATATATATATATATATATATATAATCATATGAGCATTTCTTATTGATTAAATTGAAAATCAAACTGTCAGAATAAAAAATTGACTAACCGAAAATCAATAATAGATATCTGATGTACACCCCTGACTGGGGTCAGGAAGGGGTGGTATGTAGACCTTATTCCTATCGTGTGAACTTTAATAAGGTAAAAAGTATTTCCGGTAAACCTTTGGCTTAGGTAAATCATTCCAAAGCAGGTATGGTTTGGATAGTGAAGTCCAGATGAAAATAATGTACAATAGTAGCAATAACATTAAAATTGAAGAATAAAATAATAGGAGGATAGTATTTTGATATGTAAAATTAGACAATGCTCAACAACGTAACTAATCTTTTATACTAATCCTAGTTCTCCATATCCTTCTATCAAGGACTATGTACTTGGTAAATCGTAAATGTTTCACGTCTTGTAATCACCTCTTAACTCTTCGACCTACCTCTACCTCCAAGAACTACCATGAACAACCTTTCACACTCCACTCATTCAAGCACTTTTTTGCATTTCCTCCCCTACATATCTGGACCATCTCTTTGTCCACCATGAATGCTACTCTCGCCTCATCTTAAATATCTTCATTCTTGAGTCGAACCCGAAGTCTCGGAGAGAAGAACAATTTCCTCCATTGTACCACATCTTTTGATGGTTTCACCTCATGAACATTACTAAAAAAGAGTAACGCTCATCACTAGAAAAGATTTTGATACACATAGATATATATAAATTACATATACTCGTCTAACAGATCATGAGAAAGTTAAAAATTAAATAACCTATTCACAGTGTTCATCTTTGTGCTTGTTGCATTAAAACAGGTCAGAACATTCAGATATTTCTCACTCAATTCCATTTACATCCTTTCTCATGTTTGGTAGAGCACAAGGATAGAACTATTATGGTCAAAAGGATGACATACAAAATGTTTCAATACCCTATGGCAGTTAGTACTGACACCTAAACCTTAACACTTCTTTTGCTTGATCAAAGCCAAGAAAAAAGATCAGGGCTTTGGCGGCTCAGCTAATACGCAAAACAATGGTAGCCATTGACATTGTGGGGAGATGACAAAAATCAGTGCCTGATAGTAAGCTCAGCCCTGAGATGGAGTACACCTTTAATAAAATAGAGACTGTCGTCGGCCATGAAAGAAGTCCAAGGTATGGCGAATAAATTGCGATAGCCAACTGCCTTGCCCCCAGTAAAAGTGTAGTTTCCCTTGTATTTGCTGACAAACTCCTCTGCTGGTTTTGTCCTTGCAGCAAATTCATAATCGACTGTAAATGAAACTGAACCCTTTTCCTGCATTCCCAGAAAGAGACCAAAACAATGGAAAGAGCTTTGCTGATCCATGTTGCAATGTGCGGACAGGAAAAACCCTTGTCCGCCCAAATGAAAAGCTTGAGAATATACTCTCCCAGATGGAAAAAGATTAGCACACTCCTCCCGCTTAAGATCTAAGTAGACTATACATTGTTGCCTTGGAAGTTCAAACTCAACCACCTTAACAGGTCGATACTTGTATGCACGCTCCACAAAACGATGACTGGTTGAAGCTGATTCTTCTGCAGCTTGAGTTCGTTGGCGATGTGGGGCCTCAGCTTTAAAAAAGAGGGCCTCAAGCACAAGTTTGGATGCAAACTCATGATCAAAGTCATTACATGTGAGAACCTTCCGAAGCTTTCGGCAGCTCATGAAAGGAAAGCGGATGCAACGACCAAGTCTTAAACTAAGAATTTCTCGGCGTTCCTCAAGCAAGGAATAATGAGCCCTTGTCCACTTCAAGACAAAGTCATATACTGCATCTTCCGACGCTACCTGGAGGTCATCACTGGACAAAATTGCCTCAATACCAGCAAGAGGCAACTTCATGACCTCTTCTTGGAACCTGTGGAAGATGAATGAGCTGATTAACAAGCACAGGCAAGTACCAGATGCTTCAATAAAAAATGTTTAGTGATGTAATCCACATGAATCCTTCATACAAGATGAAAAAGCAACATGTTATTAAGTTCATGACATCTTACTCTAATCAAATTGAAATGAATTAAAATACTTTAATTAGTTTTATGCACTAAAACAGTTATGTAATTTATGCATAGGTATAAATCTATGGTGTGAGTAGTGTCATTTCTTCTTTATACTTGCTAAGTCAGATTCTTATGATACAACTTTTAGGTTTAAAAATTTCACAACATTCCCAATATGCTTCCCAAATGTTATAGAAAAGGTTGTAGGATTGCTAATTAGAGACTTATCATTGCTGCGCCTACAGTTGTTTTGGATAACAAACTAGATAACACAAGAAAAGGGAAAAAGGGTATGCACAAATGGAACTAACTTGGTTATATCTTTGTATCTTGCAGCTAGGAATTGTTTTGCTGCATCAGTCAATGGCTGAACTGCATCAGCCATCAGGACACTAGAAGGAAGCTCCAAATACAGCAGAGCGGACTCTGGAGTCATAGGCAAATTACGTAGTAGCCTGCTGCAATACCTCATGCAAGAAGCAACCTCAAACTTGTCAGCAGCCATTAGCACATCCAGCAATGCAGGTGCTGTATTTGTAGTCAACGTATTGCTATACATAAAATTTAGGAGCTCCATCAATGCAGCTTCCTCTGCTCCATGGGAACAAATATAGAAAAAACACTTGTGAGACATGATACTGACCTTTAAAGCCACTTCAGATGAAAAAACAATATTTAATACACAATTTTCAAAACAAAGTATAAAACATTTAAACTATGACAGAACAAACATTTCAACTCCCTATGATTTGCAAATTCCTCAAGTTCATGATGAAAGGGAAACTGCATTCAGACTTGAAAGACTTTCTCCAAGTTAATTTCTGCTAAAGTTCATTGACCATAATGTAATCAAGGTCAAACAACAACATACACGACATACCTGAAGCGTTGATCCGTAGAGTTACTCGTCTTTGCTCAGACTCTCTCATTCCATTTGAGAAGAGCTGCATAATTACATGATAAAGCAGGTTCAAACTTTAAATACCAATTCTAGACAATGCATGAGTAGCTTTTTACACTTGAAAATGAATGTTTACCTTGTAGAAGAACGGACTCTTCGCTGCTAAAATGGGGGAGCTAATGTGTAGTGTTTTAACTTTCATAACCCTTGGAGAATCACAATTCCAAGTTGAATCATCACTATTAGCAGCTTCATCTCCTGCACAGGGAAAAAACCATGGCTTTATCTATCTTTTCAAGCCCAGGTCACCACCCTTTTCCATGACGGCATTGAAGGCACAGGATGATAAAACTGCACTATGTAACCACAAGGCACTGATAACAAAGACCGTTAATGAAATCTTCTTTAGGTTCACCCTTCTATCTTTCCCTTCATGTTACCACAGCAGGAAATTCCCTCAGGACTCAGGTAATTAAGCTCATATATGCAAAGAATCTGAGCACAAATTTTATCGCACTGTGCTTGGTTTTCTCTTAAGAGGAAGCAAGACATCCACATTTTAATTTTTTTAATACAAATGCTAACAAAAAAAAAAAAGGCAGTCTAAACTATTATCTCCAACCAATCGAACATGTTAGTCACTAAATAGAAAGTAAAATGTCCACTTGAGCAACTTAATCATCAGAGACTCGGCCTATCCTAAACTCCTATAAGAATAAATCCAGCGAGAAACAAACTGAAAGCTAGAAATAAAAGTTTGTTTATTTATAGTGATAGTACCGGAGCACCTTACTAATCCACCCTGATACCTACTACCTTCCATTAGCACCAACACTAAGATAGATAATAGCAATCATCTAACTTTTTTTGGTTCCATTGGGATTTAAATCTGAGTCTCCCATGGTCCGCTCCAACTTCATTGGTTACTAGAAGCACATTTCTTGGCTGGGGTACAGAATTATCCCTGCTTTACCCTCCGAAACTACTTCCGTCAGATATTTACTCCACTGTGTGAATAAAACAGCCAGAAGCTATATGCAACACAGATACATGCCCAGAATAGTTCTAGCATGCAACTCAAATAGCTGAAATTTTCTGTCTAATGAGCAATCTGATTTCCTCATGCAAGCTAGAAAGAACGGTCTTAAATCTCTCGCATAATTTCTCTCTAAATGGAAGTAGCCATAGCATAATAAAGACAATAAATACATTGTGCAAACAGAAATCCCTTTTAAACCTACCACCTTAAGAGACAAACTGATCCATGACAAATGGAGTACGACAACCATATTTGATTGATATTTGTTGAGGTTAGCCATAGCCAGGTCTTCAATATCTCATAGAATTTTGCAATCATGTTTCATATTTTGTACGCTCCCCCCCCCCCCTCTTTTTTTTTTTTTTTAAAATCGACATTTTGTACCCTTTCAATCTAAGAAAAATTATCATATTAGCATTTGGGAGTCGTACCAAATTTAAGAAAATAAAAGAAAATCAGAAGGATCATAAAAGTTTCTCAAGGAAATAGGGACTAAGTAGAGGAAATCTCGAATGCAACTTATGAATAATAATACCTGAATTTGGCTCTTCAATCATTGCAACAACTGATTCGTCTTGATTCTCGTTATCAGCATCTTCACTATCAATTTGATTACAGCTAATTATCTGTTCTTCAGGGCATGCTGTGATATCCAAAGCTGCAAACGAGTGGCACATGTCTGGTTATCATCAGAAAAACCCATACCAACATAAGAAAGAGCAAAATTCTAATCACTATGCATAATATGTACAGCAAGGGAAAGAAAGTGTATATTGTTCATGACTTGCCGCCAGACCCAACCTCCAGTAAAATGAAATGATTATGGAAGGAAAAATTAGCAACTGAGATCTCATTGTAAGAATATGCAGCAAGTGATATGTTTAACTCTGTTGCGGTTTCAAACCTAAAAAGCAGAAGTTGTAGAAACTTCATTTCAGCAACATGACACTTATACTAACCATTAAAAATGCATTCTATAAAAAGGCAATATAAGGAATTCGAAACATGTAGAAGTCAGTGTAATATGATTTTCATGTCATTTAATCAATTCATGACAATCATAAGTAGAAAATTCTGATAATAATATCATACGGAAAAGCTGAGCAACTATTTCCGATAAAAGAACATTTTCCAAGTAGTAGTTTTTGATGCTAGCTTGCCCAAGATTCACGAATAATGTTGCCATGGTAAACATAACCAACCAAAGTGGACGTTTTGAGTGTTGTGTTTTGACGGGGATTTAAGGCTGATATTACATTCAGGTACCACCTCAGCTACTTCCCATATAAGAAACATCAAAATCTCTTTAAAAAAAAAAACTAATAATGTTCAAACCAGCTTGCCCACACCTCGACTATTCCACCCTACCTGCCATCTCCCAACATCTTTTCTCCTTTTCTTCGTCATTTCTTCCCCTTTCCCTAGCGAAACCTCAATCTAAGAAAATATCTTACATCGTAGTTCCAAATCAGGGCGAATCAAGAGTAGAGGTTAGGGTTTCCGCAAACCCCCTAACATTTTCCGAAACCCTATAATTATATTATAAAATCTGTTTAAGTTATAACAATATATAAATCCAAACCCATAACAAAAGCTGATGGTTGGTCAAGCGCCATGAAGGTACCCCACTAAAATCTCTCTCAGTTGCGTAATGCATGATCGAATCCCCACAGGTACAACTTTTTTTAATAACCGAGAAACCCATCTATGGCCTGTCCTTGGACCAACCACACCCTTCTAAACTCGGTGGATAATTGACCAGCCCCTCTACCATTCTCCACTTAAATACCAGACTTCGCTTTGCAAGTGAGGCTTACCTTTTTACCAATTCATTTTTCCTTTAACAAAACTACTAGTTCTACACTTTTTCCTCGTTTTTACTTTTTTGAAAAAACACAATTTCAGTTAATTAAAAATAGACCACTAATAAAAAATTAACTTTACCCAAATTTCAATATTTCAAATCAACTTTGAACCAAAAACTTAAGGTTCTAAGTTCTAAAGTTGCCGTCTTGTAGCCACAGCAAAACAAAGAAAAAGTCGTGAGTTCGCTAATATATTTTTAGAGCCTTTTCCATTTCTTTTTCCTCTTATATAGAGAGTTTCAGTAATCATTTCTTTCTCCGGTTACTACTGCATATAAATTTATTTTATTGGAAATCCAGAGTTTAAAATCCTGAATCTGCTTCTGTTCCAAATCCCGAAACCCTAACTCTCCTTGCAATTTCAACTCATTCAACAAAGTCAATACCTTCCAGTTACCAAAATCGCTAAATATAAATTGACTCCAATTAGAAAAACCACAGATGCCAAAAAACTAACCGTTTTCCTTCATGATATCTTCTCGTCGGCGCTTGCGATTACGAGCCCAATCGGCTAAGCTGTTACAGCCGCCGTTTGAATCAGAAGCAGCACCGTCAATTGAATCTCCAAGGATCTCGATCCGTAGTACGCGGTCGGAGAAGTTGCTGTCATTGAAGGCGAAGGCAAAATCGGGTTCCCGGGTACCGGTAGGGGAGTATTCCGGGTCCATCACGGCCGTTCTGGGGTCGAAGAGGTCCAAATTCTGGTCCCTCATACTCAGTATAGAAAACCCTAAAAGCTTTGTTTTGGTTTTGGGGGAATTGGAGTTATGGCGTTTGGAGATAAGACATTTGGATTCGAGTCGTTGAAGATGAATTTAAAACTAGTGAGAGAAAATATAAATAAAAGAAGAGAGAGAAAGACGATAAAAATAGTAAAAGCAAATTTTGAGTAAACACGTAATGGTGGGTACATAATTATATCGTGAAGAAAAGAGAAAATTAATGCACAAAGTTTTTTTGGTTTGTTTGAAATCACCGTTTATTATTTCTTGAAGCTCAATCTCTCCTCCGGATGAACCATATAATTAAGAGAAATCATGAATTAGAATAGAAGAGCTTGCCCCACCCATGAGTAAATATTCCATAGTAACCTCATTAGACCGTACATCTTTCTTGGTATATCCAGATGATAGGTAGGAGCATAAACTGAAATATTCTGGGGCTACAAAGATAGTTATTAAATTGTTAGCACCGCATAAAAACATTCCCCCTAGAGTAGTTGTTAATATGAATAAGAGAAACTCTGTTATAGCTATTTCTGTACATTCAATGTACTCTACGGATAGAGGAATACATAGAGTTGAACATTAGAAGTATCATAGTTTGAGGTCTAATTATCAAATATAGTTATAGTGTGAATATTCATTTGGTTCATTCTATTGGTGTGCCCCATCCGCCTGATATCACCTTTACGAGAATAGAAAATGGTGTGAATCAACTAGAAGTGGTATGCATAAAAGTATTTATACAAAATGAATTTCATAAATTGATGTTTGTCAGATATAAAGAGTATTAAATTGTAAATATCAACTAAGCCAAAAACTTTTTGAATTCATCGAGAATTATCATCGAGAAGTACCAACAAGACAATCCGTCCAGAAACATTCAAAATACTCAAAAATGAAGGGTAACCTAAATAAGAATCTTTCTCTCTTTTACTCAATCTATTATTTTGTTCTAATTGAAAATATTAGGAATGAGGCTATTCGAGAGAATGTGGGAGTGATCTCTTTGGTAGACAAAATGAGGGAAGCGAGACTGAAATAGTTTAGAACTGGAATGTTATCTTACCTTGTGGTGGTTTAGGATTTATTACAGGACTAATAGTGTTATTATATAATTAATAAAGTATCTTTTCATGTATGCAGAGTAATGCCAACAAATTAAGATGTGCTAGAAATTAATTATACATTTCAATTATTTAATTATCTTATGAATTATTACGAAAGTTAAAATTGTTAGTTAGTATTACAAAAATAAATCTTTTAACTTGATCGATTCAACTTCAAAAGTTAGCTGATAAAGTGGATATAAAAGGAATGTCGGCATCCCATAAGAGCAGATTTGGGACTTAGACCACCCTTACGCATTCATAAGTAGATATTTAAAGCATGAATGATAATACTCTTTGGGCAGTAGGGCTGTAAGGAGGTCAATTTTTTCTAATGTGCCACATTTACAGGAAACAAAGAGGAATGCTTGTGAGCTGGTGATTCTTGTTTGAAGAGGTGGATGTCGAAATCCTTGCCAACTGCAAGGTGGTGATGAATGGAAGTTGTGGTTAATCTTTTTGGCCTTTGATCGGCAAGGGTGATTTCTCTGAAGACATTAATCAGTCGCCGAAAGCATAAGAGTGTTTAGGAGGAGAGCTTGGGAAGTTGCTCCTTATGCAATTATGTGGAGAGAAAGAAACAAAGTTGACATGAAGATACTCTGCTAACTGTTGCCTATATGTGAAGTTTATTTTCTGAATCCATGTCCCTACTAAAGCCTAAAGTAATAAACTAAAAGATAATTTCTCCCGCGACATATTCACTTAGCCAAGCTGGAGGGAAGTGGTTAAGTGGGTGCTCACCCTTCGATAGATGAACATGCATTTGATCCCTCCAGCTTATCTCTATTACTCATGGTGAAAATTTGCTAGGTCTGTTGTCTTTTCCTGTTCGTATGCATACAAACAGAATATCTCTCGCATTGATTCTGGAACACAAGTATGAGGATGATCCAACTAATCAGATTTCACAGTATGTTTATAAATCTAGATGCTCCTGTCTCAGATATTGTCATTCTTCAGTAGATTCTTTTAAATACAAGCCGGATTAGCTGTAAAAAATAATTGGTATTCTGTGATAAGTTTGTTATATTCCTCTATATCAACCACTTCATTAAATTTTTCATGTACATATATAGGCAAAAGGCAATGAAATATTCTGAAGGAAAACTATGCTAAACTGATATGGTTTTATTCTTTCAACATCTAAATATGTTTAATTTGAAGAGACGGCATGCCCTCAACAATCATATTCTCAAGATACCAATGAACGGGAAAAATGTTAACTGTCGAACGAGTTTTTATTGTGTTATCCATGTTTTTCCTATATTCCTGCAGAAACGGAAAGCCAACTTTCCAGAACTGCCGACACCTTTATTTGGAAGTGCACCTCAAGTCTATGTCAAGCATCTTTCTGTTATCAACTGTCTTGGTAAATATTGGCAAAAGGGCCAGAGTGCTGTCATCATTGATGACCAGGTGGGTGATTGCTTTTCCATTCGAATGAACACATCCTCTTTGCAACTACAACTATGCAGACAAATTCTACCTAAAGCTATTGCTACTCATGCCATAGTTACATGTAATTCATAGTTAAATCAATAACTATCTGCCACTGTGATGATGTCAAAGTTATATAACCCCCATGGGCAAATTGATATGTTTCATGTTTGTTACGTCAACAATTTTCTGTTTGCTCCACATAATTTCATGGCAAATCCTGTATAGAGCCAATCACATCTCCACACCACCAACAAATATAAGAAGCAACACCGCAGGTATCATCCAAACCAGTTGACTAGTAAAACTAAAGAAGCAATAAAATGTATGAATTAACCTGATCTACCTCATGGACTAATCATAAGTTCATCAATGCGACAATTGAGATTCAATACTATATGAAACAAAATCTAAAACTCCACAGAAACAGTATCAGAATGATCCATCAGCATCTAGTTACCTCTCATTGCATCAACCATCAATCTGTAATGCTCCGCAATCAAATCTAAGCATACGCTGTGGCCTAGTACCAAGTATGTGAACGTAGTCGTGACTGGATCCATGTCTCATTATATATTAAACACTTGATCATTACAGCAATAGCCTCCCTCTCGTTAGTGGTATGTATTAGTTTCTCGGAATGTGCCTTTGGGATCAACTTGAACCCCCTCGGTAAGCCCAATGAAGTATCTTACACGCTCATTCCCACCATGGCCTATTCCGAGCTCTTACCAATTCAGAGGAGCAATTGTATCTCCACGTCCACGCCGCTTAATGGGAAAGACAAACAAGAAGCAGTCAATTTGGTTGAAGTCAAGATTGGCCAGGAGTACGTGCGCATTGTTACCACATATTCTCGTAATTTTCAATAGGCAAGTGAAATTCTCTTTCACACAGTCTTGTCTTCCATTTATTTATGCAACATGTTTGCTTTCAGGACTGTACAGATACGGGGTGGGTACTCTAAAAGGCTTGAAAGCCATTTAGAAATGTTCTCTCAATTATTCCTCTTCAAAATTTATCTTAACGTTGAGACTCCGCAATAGTCTATGACCCCAAATCATTCTGTGCTAGAATATCATTTAGTCATTTTTTGTTGTGAATAAAAGCACTCTGCAGAAAGACACTCCAAATTAGTGTCGATTCCAATTCGTTTTGTGCTAGCACGTCACAGTCATTTTAGTAGTAAACTGAAACTCTTCATGATGATTTCTCTTTTTCATGAAGAGGGCTTAATCTTCAGTTTCCACACTAGTCATTGCAAATTGTTTGATAGAATGATGGAGGGAACCACAAAATAAAGTTGGTCACCATGTCCATCAAATTTAGAAAGTTTAACCTGAATCATGATGTTATAGCCAAAAGTCTCTTCTGTCAGTAATTAACCAGATCGAACATCCTGAATAACGAGGACATGACAAATCATAGAAAGAGGAGATTATATACAGATATACCGAGATTAAGTATACAGCTGCAGCTAATATATGCATGTGTTGACTTTAGTTTTTGCACCAACTTTATACTGAAGCAGTTTTAAATATATTCCGGAAACAAAATCAAAAAACGTATTGCAGGCAGCCGAGAAAGCAGAACCATTCCCTCTCTGTTCCAACCAATACAGGAATTAAAATAGATATGATCCAATTGCAATGAAAACAAACAATAACTAACAAAATTTTTCAATTTTGTGGAAAAAAAAAATATATTAGCCATGAGTGTTAACAGCTTCCCAGAGTAGACCCCTAGCCTGCATTGCCGCGGTCCTGAGTGTCCTTATTGTCCACCTATTGGCCTCAAAGAAGGACAAACTCTTGTAAGGCAAATTGTGCTTTTTGCATAGCTCCTGCACAATAGGAGAAATTTTTCTCAGTTGGCACCTAGGCAGCCTTGGAAACAGATGATGCTCAAGCTGGAACTGCAATCCTCCAAAGAACCAATCCATCAGAGGAGAACAATCAATGTCAATAGTCCCAGCCGTTTGTTTCTCAAACCAGTCGTTCCCCTTAGGCTGTCCGACATAGACATCAGCAGCAAAATGGTTCAGACAGAATTGAACGTGTTGAATCCCGGTCACAGCAAAGCTTGCAAGGACAAACAACACCCTTTCTGTCCAATTAGGCAAGGTGGAAACAAGAAGCGGAAACCAAGTCCAGAAAACCATGATCCCCAATATGTTCAAAAGTCTATCAGGCACTTTTCTCTTTGAGAACAATAGCAACAGTGTCTGGACAAATAAATTCACCCTGGAAACACAAATGATAGGATAGAACGTAAAATGTTGATAGCTGACAAAGAATTTCGCCAAGGAATCGAAGGTTAGCTCTCTTCCATAGAAAGTAGAATTCAACGATTTAAACAGACTTGAAGAGACTGCAAAAACTGGCAAGTGCTGAAGGTCAGGGTCATAATCCAGGCTATTACAAGCCACATGATGGGCATTATGAGTCCATTTCCACCAAGCAATACTAATCCCAGTCAGGCAATTCCCTGACATAATCTGTATCATTTTGTTGAACCCCTTAGTTGTCATGATTAAGTAATGACCAGAATCATGACCCAAATAAGAAATCTGCATCCAAGTTAACCCCAACAATGCCCCAGAAAGCATGTGAATCAAGAAACTATCACTAAAAAGCACACCATAGAAAGTCAGGGAAAGCAAAAAAGCAATAAAACAGAAGGAATACATCACTCCATGACCCTTTTTGTCAAACAATCCAACTTTTACAAACTCAACACAAAGTTTTCTGTAATCCCTTGATACCTCAGAAACCTCATAATCTTCCAAATAATAACCAGTAAAGAAGTTATCAAGATATTTCCAAGCATTACCTGGATGAAAAGCAATGAATGCATCAGTTGCTTCTTGTCCAGCAAGATTAAGTATAGGGATATCCCCACCAGGGTGTTGCTCAGTCCAATCTGTCACATTGAAAACTTTTCCCTGAACAGAGATCCACAAATCCTCTCTCTTGTTATGTTTCTTTAATTCCTCAGCTGTTATGTACTTTTTAGAATCCTCCATTGTGTAAAAAACAAATCAAAAACCTCAAAGTTTGAATCTTTTTTACAAACAAACTATGAGTCCTTCAAGAAAAGAATGATAAAATGCAGAAGAGATCTGAGCATTGACAACACAAAATATGAAATGAGGTTGTTCTTTATAGAGATATTTTCGATCTAACAGTGAGTAAAGTAAGAAATTTTGTATACGATGCCTATGAAGGAGATATTTTAGGAAAGACTCAACAATCGTGGAATCCTTAGATAATTTTGACTCGTTTTTTAAAGGGAAAAAAAAAGTGCGTGTCACCACTTGTTTGACTCGGTGTAACTTACACCACACCATTTACTCCATGCTTTCCCGTCAATATTATCCTTGGATTTATTTTTTAAATAAAAAATAAAATTTATATTTTGATATTCGTGCATATTTTTATTTATAATAATTAAATGATACCTTTATTTATAATGTGTTTTAGATTTTATTAGAAATATTTTTATTTATTTTTTGTTAATTTATATTATATTAATGACCAATGTGGAAAATTACAAAACTAAGTTAGTCCAGAACAACTTAAAGAAATTAAAAGGCTACATCTATCTAATTGTTGCATGGCTAAAGCAACAGCTCTAACACAACACACAAGCTATTCTATGGGCAGTAAATAAATATAATTTTTAATCACATAAACAATTAAATAATTTTCATGGATTAGAAAAAAAACCTATAAAGTATAATAGATTTATAAATTTTCTCCTTTTGATTTGAGGATCTAACAAAAATAATTTCTCTATCTAAAATTCTAGTTGTTAGTTAATTGACTACATAAACTTTCATTTTGTTAGTAAAGATTTAATTCGACACTTTGTGATTCTTTTCTTTATTTCTCCTTTTCTTAATGTTTGTGTGCATTTTACCTTCTTCAAAATTTAACTATAGATTATATTGAATATATTATTATTATAATCATTTAAATTTTTTAAAAAAATTATAGACATATGATAATTTAGAAGTATTAGCATCTAAATGTCTTGCATAAACAACATATGGCGATTGACTTATCATATTATAGAAAATACAGATAGCTTCCCAATATATTTTGTAATAAATATTTTATAAAAATCTTTTTAAGAAAGTAAATAATGAATAATTTAAAACGTGCTATTCATTATTGAAGAGTATGGAGACTGGAGAGGGAAATAAAACATTTTTAAAGGAGAAATAAATGTAATTTTTCAAACTTTAAAGAGGTAATTATATAAAATTAAACCTGGAAAAAAGTTTCCAAAATTATCCCTAAAAATATCTTGGCATGATACCCAAGATTATTTTTCTAATTAAGGAGTAATATGATAAGGGAATCTCATTTGTTTGGAAGTTGGAATAGTTCATTTGTCCAAATCATTAGGTTATAATACTTTTAATAAGGACATGTTATTTACATATCTCATAATTAAACGTGTCTTTTGTTTATTATTAAAAAAAACATGTATTTAAATATGCCATCCATGGTGTTCTCACTAAATTCATTTTTGGGCATCTAATTAGTACAATAACATTGTTATAAACTTATAATCATACAACCAATCTAATCCCTCCTTTAATCAAAGTTGTCGTATTCAAATTTTTTGTAAATAAATACAACTTTTTTGAGAGTGTTGCTAAATTCAGACATAATCAAATTCTGATATAAATATCAAATACTAAATAAAAAATAAAAGAAATAGAGTACCATGTTATAACCTATAAAGCACTAAACTTTCATATATACAAGTGTTAATAATTTATTAGAATTTGACTGACTAAAATGGTCATTCATGAAAAGTCTTGACTCTTTTTTCTTTTTTAAAAAAAGAAGTGGTTGTCATTCATTTGTTAATTCGCATCAATTAAGATTGCATCCGAATTTTGATAATATTAGTATTCTTTTCATTTTAATTTTATGTGAAATTACTGAAGTTAATATATAGTTAAAAGAATTATGATCTCAAATATTCTTAATTATTTGTATGGCTGTAACTTATTAAAATAAAATAATTTTTTAAAAAATTAATTTTTTTTAATAATAAATAAATAACATTCATTCTTAATGAATTTTAAAAAATATCTTAGATAAAATAAGGCAAATGAAGTACTAAGTTGCCCATCTTATTTTGATTAAAAAAGATTGTCCATCTTAACTATCGATGTGCGCCTCATGTGACATGTCCCCACTTGCCCAAAATATTAGTAAGGACACAAAATTTGTCACATTATAAACTTTTCCCATGCTAGAGGTCAATGATTTTTTTTGCTTTTTATGATTTATTACAACCATATTAATATTAAAAATAAGATATACGTAAATTTTATTATTATTTCATGAAAATAGAGATGTTATTTTTAAAATATTATTAGTCCAGATGCATTAAATCAAGTAAGAGAAGAAGAAAAGAAGTGTAAAGTCTACAAGAAGAAAGAATAATAAAATTGTGTGATAATTGAAACACAATAAATAGTATACGATCAGAATTGTAATGGCACGACTAGTATTACAACAGTCACTAATAAATCTAAACTCTCGCAAAACAAGACAACACTCTGCCTTTACTATCGCTACTATTACTTGCAAATTAGGAAAAAAAAATAACTTTTTTAGATTTTTATGTATAAAAATGATTATTTTTATTTGCAAATTGAAGATCTCATAAAAAAATTACAAATAATTTTGTAAAAGGCTAAAAAATTGAATCCTATTATAAATTGATGTTGTATTTGAATATCAAATACATTTAACGTTTTTTAAGTGAAAACTTAAAAACTTTTAAACCTATTTTTCAAATTTCACATTTCGTGTTTTAAGTTTAAATTGAAGTGGAATTGTATATATGAAATACATTTAATATTTTCTAAGTGAAAACATGAAAAACATTCGAAACTTATTTTCAAACTTCACATTTCGTATTTTAAGTTTAATTGAAATAATAGCTCAATTTGATAAACACGATCTTATTATTTAAAATAATCTAAACATTTCTTTGATATTTTTTCTCTAGTTTTTGACAAATCAAACTTTATTTTCTTGTTCTTGTATCTAAAATCGATGCCATAAAGAAGTTTCGATGCTTAGGGAGTGTTTGATACGAAAAAAATATTTTCTATAAAAAATATTCTTTTCATATAAATATTATAAAGCATTAGGAGGTGTGGGGTGATACTGTGATAGGGACTGTGGAAAGGGTTAAAACTTAAATTTTAGAATTTTTTTAGTTTATAGATTTGAAATTATAATATCTTTTTACTTAGAATTAGAGTTAACTAATTATATCGAACGCTTTTATAGAACAGCAGTTCTAACTTTTGCCCATGGATGAGGTGGTGCATAGGTGGATATGGAACACATGCCACTTATAAAATTTATTTATTTTTTATATCTAAAGAATTTATTTATTTAAAAAAAATATTTTAAAAAATTTTGTTCGTCCAAACATTAAGAAATTTGATGTTCTTTGGTACCAAACACAGTTTAATACAGAAGATATTTTGAGAGAGAGAAATGTGGCGAGAATGGTGGATCTTAAATTCTAAAATATTGCTACTACTACTTATTATTTTAATAAAATATAATATTATAGTATATGCTTTGATTCTTTTAGTAAATAGTTTGACTTGTTCCTAAGGAAAAATATTAAATAACCCACCACCTGTTGACTCGTTTTCACATGAGTTAGATTAATTCAATCACCAATCATTTTGATAAAAGAATAAGTTTTTTTTATAAAATTTCAAATTTTGAATACGAAATTATCTTTAGTAGAAACTATATTATTTTTTTATTGTAATTTAAATTAATCAAAATTTTAAAATCACATACTTGACATTAAATGAAAACAGAAGCATAGATTAAGTCCGTACGCGTTATGGCACTTTTTCCTGGTATGTATTTAGGATAATAAACTTAAAATTATTGATAGAAGCAAATAACTTAGTTGTCTTGTTTTTGTAATGTAAAGTTTGAAGTAATTTCACATGTATTGGGCGGCACATTATCTGAGTAAAATATTTTGGCATATACAAATAGTGGCAGTTTTTAAATACTATTTTTTTGTTTGATTTAGATTTATAGCGAAAATCATTTATAATTCATAAAAATTCTAAAGATGTTTCAAATTTCAAAAGTTTATAGAATATAATTTGATGATTATAATTAATAATAAAATAAATTAAATAAATATTATTAAAATAATTATTTTTAATATTATTAATGGTTGCGAGTGACTGACGAAAAGTTTGACTCGTTTTGAGAAAAAGTGGCCGTCACCATTTGTTGACATGCATTAACGTGTGCGTTATGCTACATCTCCCAACTTGCCAAATATTGACAAGGACGCAAAACTTAGTGTAAACTTTCTATTGTTTTATTCTAAGAAATTTCCTATTAAAAATATTTGTACTATATAATATTAATGGGCCACAATTTCAAATCTTTTTATCGACGAATTTTCTAATTTTTTAGACTATTGGAGTCTCACATTATTTGTTAGATGGAAGTATAAATTTTTCAGATGAGTTTTGGCAGTTCTTTTTCGTGAGCTAGCTTTTGATGTTGTATTATATGTAATGTTCATTTCTTTATCATGTTAATCAGAGTCTCGCTCATTCTAATTCATTTTTTTTTATATTAGCTTTTTTTTAATATTATTTACAATCTGAATATTCAGTTATGAACGTGTAGGGCAATGTTGAAATTTCACATCTTTTATGGGATGGGGACAGGAACGGGAAACTTTTTTATATGTAATGTCTTAAACAATCTATTCCTTATAAGCTAACTTTTAGATTAAATTATGCAGATTAGGAGACCATTTCTAAAGTCTTATTCGCATTTCTAAAGTTAAAAACATCTAGAATAGAAGTTTCGATATTTTAAGAGAGAGAAATGATCTAAAAAAACTTTTTGAGATTTATTTAAAACAAAAAAAGAGTTGGGTGGTCCCCACTAATTGTTAATCAATTTTACATACATTAAATTTATTAGAAGGTGCTTCGATGCGATATGTAAGGCTGGCAGCGAACCGACATCGACTTTGTGGGCTAAATTCGGGACGGAATCAATAGTGATAATTACAACGAAGGCCGTCCCGATCTGGTACATATGGAACTGGACCAATAGTATAACTAATTTGTAACTTAAGTTTGAAATATTTAAAAATTAAAACATAAAGAAATTGAAGATAGTATTTAAAAGAAATTAATGGTCGAACGGAGAGATTCAAGGGAAGGTAGAAAACAAGGTATTCAAAGTTGATATAAAGTAAGAAAGTGGAGGAAAAGCGAATGAATTGGAAAAGGTGTAAAGCGACAGAAAAGAAAGTGAAGTTAGCGATTACAATGATAATTAGAGGACAAAAGTAAACTACATCAAGAACGAAACATAACACAACCATAAGTCTAACGACCTCTATATGCAACTTTAAATTTTGATGAATCTTCTTATTGCACAAGAATCAAACATAACACAACCAAACCAATTATATGAAAGCAAAACATTAGTCTAACATAGATAATGATAAATGTGTGACCAAATCTGAACATCAATTATTAAGTCTAACATAAATAATGATATATTTTTGTTTAACTAAGGAACCATATGAAGCCTTCTTTTAGATAATTTCTTTCCGATTGACTAATTTTCCATCTAATTTCCATGGAAAGCTGTTGAAGGAATATGCTAGGTTTTGATGTACTCTCAAAAATGGTCTTGGATGACAGGTTGAGCCTATATATATATATATATTTACAATATATCGATATGCGGTGACAAAAAATAGATATACCACTCCATTTAAGTTATATCATTTATGTGCACAACTTATATATTGGCACATAATTATATACGTCAAACGCAATGATATATTTATTTTTTTCATTGAATGTCGATTTATTATAAACACAATATGGGTTCAACCCGTCGTCCAAAATGAGAATATATCAAAAGCACGAGCACAAATTGTAGAAATATTTTTGAAATGAAGGATTAGAGAAGACATATAATTTATACGCCAAAAAAAATACTGTTGCAATGAAGGATTATTAGGAAATATGTAGTATTTATAACCATAAAAAAAGAAGTTAATTACTGTATCATTTTTAATGAGAAAATTTCAAATGGAAGGCTTCAACTGTAAATGTGCCTAGTCCTTCGACATCTTTCAAGAAAAGAGGGGAAATCAGACAATTGAAAAGAAAATTTTTAATTGTTTTTTGCTTTTTTTAAGTTTTATCTGATAATTTTTATCCACTTTGTTTGTTAATAAATTGTCATATCTTGGGTTCAACCTTCTCGAAATAATAGTCATCATATTTTTCAAAACATTTTAAGCAGGAAAACAAATCAAAGAAACACAATGAGAGGATGCACTTTGGAAGAATTCTCTATAAAAATATTTTAACGGTTGAGAATTGACGGACGGTGATATGTCCATCACCACATGACAAAAATGTACATATTCGTGATTTAAATAATTAATAATCCATATATATTTACTTAATCTCATAATCATAGTTTAAATATTGTCTTACCTATAACTAACTATAATCTCTCTTCTAACTTTTTCTTTCCCTGCGTCGTAGTTGTCTTCCAATTTTATATTCTTGAATTGATAACTTACTGTCAATTCTTTAATTTTTTTTTGAGTTAAATATTTTGAAATGGACAAAATTTGAAGATTGTTTTAAACAATTAAGCGTTTATATAGGAAAGATATGGTATGTTATAAATTTTCAAGTCTAAACAAGAAATAAATTATCTAAATCAGAATTAAGATTTTACGTTTAGTCAATTAAATCTTATTTATTATTCTCTCTATTTAAATCTGATTCTTCTATTCCGATTTGACACAAAATTTAAAATAGTAATTATATGATTTTAATATTAAAAAATTGGCAAATTTATCAAAATATTATTTAATCATGTAAATTTGAACATGTCACACCAAATATTGAAATTAAAAGATTATCAAAAAAATGTAAAAGACATTGGTTTAAAAATGAACCAAAAAATACAAATAGAACAAAAATTAAAATGGAGGTAGTAGTTCTCTTAGAAAAGAAATACTTTATTACACATTTTTTAATCATATGTATTGATTTTTCCTATAATGTGAAATACTTTGTATACTATCTTATAAATTAATAATATCATATCAAATTTTAAGTAAGATACACATGAATACATATATTTTTGTTACTATATACACACATATACATAAAAAAAAAGTTGAGCAAGATAGAAAAGAAGCAAATAAGAGATGAGGACGACAAATAAGAGAGTTAATATATTTCGTATACACATAAATCACATTAGGTGTATATATCTGAAATACCAAATATAAATTCACTTGAATACAATATATTTAAAGTCACTTTTAATTTTATATATTTGAACGCATAAAGATTTTTTTTTTAAGCATAAAATTAAATCCTAAGCTAATGGAATCTCTGTTATTTATCTTGAATGGAAATATTGTTGAGGCCCATCCCAAATATGATTTGCTTTCAAATGAGTTTGCAAATAGTGACTCCACGTTGCCCACTTCAGACAAGAGAATCAAATTCTGAAGAGTGGAGCCAGCTAACATGTGACAATGAGTGTACATGTTCTTGACACCCACTGTCACATTTTTTGGTTTTTACTGCCACCGCAATTTATCAACTAGCCGCATTCACAGTAAAGTTCAAATCTTTTCTTAGTTTTTCCATTCCTCAGCATATTCCCCTTCTTGTACTTTTGTTTACATTGAAAGGGGTTGCTTCTCTCTTGATTCATCCTTAGATCTGTTCTGCATTTTCATCATTCATTGTTTATAAAGGGAAGATTCAATCTTTAGGGCTTTAATTTGGTTTTTACACAATGGGGGATTCAAGAAAGTACATAACAGCTGAAGAGTTGAAGAGGCATAACAAGAGAGAGGATTTGTGGATCTCTGTTCAGGGAAAAGTTTACAATGTCACAGAGTGGATTAAGAAACACCCTGGTGGGGATATCCCTATACTTAATCTTGCTGGACAAGAAGCAACTGATGCATTCATTGCTTTTCATCCAGGTAATGCTTGGAAATATCTTGATAACTTCTTTACTGGTTATTATTTGGAAGATTATGAGGTTTCTGAGGTATCAAGGGATTACAGAAAACTTTGTGTTGAGTTTGTTAAAGCTGGATTGTTTGAGAAAAAGGGTCATGGGGTGATGTACTCCTTCTGCTTTATTGGGCTGTTGCTTTTCTTGACTTTCTATGGTGTACTTTTTAGTGATAGTTTCTTCATTCATATGCTTTCTGGAGCATTGTTGGGGTTAACTTGGATGCAGATTTCTTATTTGGGTCATGATTCTGGTCATTACTCAATCATGACAACTAAGGGGTTTAACAAAATGGTACAGATTTTGTCAGGGAATTGCCTGACTGGGATTAGTATTGTTTGGTGGAAATGGACTCACAATGTGCATCATGTGGCCTGTAATAGCCTGGATTATGACCCTGACCTTCAGCACTTGCCAGTTTTTGCAGTTTCTTCTAGTCTGTTTAAGTCATTGAATTCTTCCTTCTATGGAAGAGAGTTAACGTTCGATTCCTTGGCGAAATTCTTTGTCAGCTATCAACATTTTACTTTCTATCCTATCATGTGTATTTCCAGGGTGAATCTATTTGTCCAGACACTGTTGCTATTGTTCTCGAAGAGAAAAGTTCCTGATAGACTTTTGAACATATCGGGGATCATGGTTTTCTGGACTTGGTTTCCGCTTCTTGTTTCCACCTTGCCTAATTGGACAGAGAGGGTGTTGTTTGTCCTTGCAAGCTTTTCTGTGACAGGGATTCAACATGTTCAATTCTGTCTGAACCATTTTGCTGCTGATGTCTATGTTGGACAGCCCAAGGGGAACGATTGGTTTGAGAAACAAACAGCTGGGACTATTGACATTAATTGTTCTCCTCTGATGGATTGGTTCTTTGGAGGATTGCAATTCCAGCTTGAGCATCATCTTTTCCCAAGGCTACCTAGGTGCCAACTGAGGAAAATTTCCCCTATTGTGCAGGAGCTATGCAAAAAGCACAATTTGCCCTACAAGAGTGTGTCCTTCTTGGAGGCGAATCGGTGGACGATAAGGACACTCAGGACCGCGGCAATGCAGGCTAGGGGTCTGCTTTGGGAAGCTGTTAACACTCATGGTTAATATAATTTTTATTCATCGAAAATGTTGAAGCTTTTTGTAAGTCTGTTTATTGTCATTACAATTGGATAATGGTCTTTTTTAGATTATGTTGCCGGATTGGAACAGAGAGTCGATGTTTATGCTGTCTCAGCAGCTTGCACAATTCAGAATTTTGTTTAGGAAGAGCTTAAAATTGCTTCAGCATACCTTTGATGATAAAGTTATGTGCATATATTTTTCTTTGATAGGGAGCTGATGTGCATATATTATCTGGGCTAACATAGTTAATATTGATGTATTTATATAACCTCTTTATGTTAGATGTTGCTTCTCATGTTATGCCTAGTTAGTATGTTCAGGTTTTCTTTGGTTAAGGGTGAGGCTATATTGGTTATAGCATCAGTGATTCTGGATAACCTTGAAAATCTATGCAAGACCAAATTGGCGTGATGGTTGCACTTTTTGTTACACCTATGATCCCAATATCTGCTTCATTTTTCTCTTGTTCTCCTGGTATGTGATTAATCACTTGATTTCCATCTGTTCCATGCTAGGAAATAAATTGGTGTGAGTTAATTATAGCACATGGAGCTTAGGGACTAACTCCAAGTGTGCACGTTCTGTGGACCATAACATGATGCCTCCTTCAGAATGGGAGTAAACATTTCTTGACATGAACCTCCATGTAAGAATTATAGCCACTTTGATCAATAACAATTCTTTGAACCATAGCGTAACGCCTCCTAGTTATTGCTTAGTACTTGTGAAGTTAAGTCTCACACGTGTAACCAAGCAACTATTGTGCAGCTAGAATCATAGAGATTTCTTTCAGAAGAAATTGATATGAATTCCATTGCTTGCAAGATTAATCAAAATTCTTAGAAGTGTATTTGTATGGAGAAGTACTGTAGAATAATGTCCAGAGTTAAAGCTTTCTCTTTTAAGGTACCCTCAACCCAAGCATCAGGAAATGGACAATTGCAGGGCGCTGCACTTTTAAGTAAGATCTTGTTGGCTATCTTTCTGTAAATAGCAAAGATACCTGCAAGATCAACCTTTTCATTAGTTTGTCCCTCTTTTAAACCGACTCACTGTGGGACGCACAGGGTAGGGGGTGGGTGAGGACAATTTTCCTCGCCAAGATAAGTTGAGACGTGTCTGAGTGACATTTGAGGAAGCAGGGGTGATTGATCGGGTCCTCCTTCACTCAATGTCATTAACTTCACTTCTTGGCAAGAGCTCTTAGATCAGAATCTGAGTCTTGTGCTTGTCCAAGGGGTTTCCTTTGCTGGAAGTTAAACTGTGAAAATAGGTAAACTTGTTTTTTTTTTCTTTCTATGTATGTACTAATGTGTTGAATCCTCTTAGTTTTTCAACATCTACTCTTTTTATATTTTGACTTTCCTCAGTGAAAATCGTGTCTTCGATTCTAATGGGCATCCATTTGGGACTGGATGGATCACAACATCTTGCTAGTCTTAGTTATGCTGTCAGAAATACTAGTGTAGTTGAATTGTATTGTCTCACCCCAGCTGATAGTTATTCCTGCTGCAGAAGAACCAGTGACTAGCATTTAGCATGTCCAAATCAGAAACATGCCTACTTTGCTGCAGTCGCAATGCATATATTCTTGATGATTAGTTGTCTTAGATATACTATATGTTGTGTGTGTTCATACATTGTCAATACTATGTAATTTGGAATTAGTATGAGCCAAGTATTGTCGTCTTGATTGCTGCTTAGAGTTATGTAGGTATTAGTCATATAAAGAATGCCTGTAATAGCAATATTATATTTTATGCGGAAAAGAGAAAAAAAATTAAATATTGTATGACTTGGATTAGATTTTGTGTCCCTGCCCCCCTCCCATTTTTATAACCAAACAATATACAAAATTATGCTAATTTTAATATATGAATAGCTTTTTCTGATGGACAACCAAACATTTGTGTCTTTGGTGGTGTTGGGACCAGAAAATGACGTTGTTTTGGGAAATTAGTTAAAAGCTCATATGCACCCTTTCTGGATGTGGTTGTGTCTGTCTTTTTATTTGTAAGGTTTTAACAAAAATTCTTTTGGTTCTGTTTTCAATTTTTTCTGGTAGAAGCATTATTTTTTATAAATAAAAATTAGGAAATTAGGGAAAGTTTGGTGCCAAATGCCTTAAAGTAAGAAATGAACAAGAAAGAGAAGAAAAATCTAGAGAAGTTTTTGAATGCATATCCATAGACTTTGAAGTAAAAAATTGCAATAGCATTAACATGTTTGTAAATTTTATCTCTATAAATAGATAGACCGTTTTTAATAAATTATTAATTTAAGTAAAACAATATAAAGCAATTTGAAAGAAAAAACAATGGGAATGAAAAAGCTAAGACATAATGCTAAAGAAAGCATGACAGCACATACTAAAAATGGAACAATCATTATCACAAAATAATAAGATATGTTAGAAACAATTTATAGAAATACAATAACAAGAAACTCCTGGAGTAATATTATGACTATTAGTTTGAAAGACAAATCAAGATAACAGTTAACTATCTAACTCTCTACTTTAATACGAATCCTCCATAGTTTTCTAGGACATGTCATCAATAAGCTAGAATATCATTTCTTGTCTAATTACCTATTTTCAATTCTTCTTTGGTCTATCTTTGCCCCTTCTATGACCATCCATAGCCTCCAAAAATCTTAATTGAAATTATACTCGTCTTATAAAGTTCAAATTTTTATGTATACCGAGGAAAAATGGACATGACATGAAAATGTAGTCCATATTTCTATTGAATTAACAATTCTTCACCTGTCATGTAATTAGATCGACTTCAAACCAAATTTGGAAAAGAAAAATGTTGCAATCAAATGACATAATTTCTATATTAGTAATGAGAAAATAATTACAGATAACGTCAAAAATGATGTAACGCTAATGTAGGGTGATGTACAAAAATGACATTATATAGCGATCTTACAACAAGTGACGTCTGTTAATTATCCCTAAAACAATTTCAACAAATATGATCATATATGTGTAATATATTGATATTGTATAAGAAGTATAGGTAATTAGAAAAGATGAATATTTATAGTCGCGTATTGTTAGTGTATATTTTATGCATAGTCAAGATATATTTAATTTTTGATATGTCCATTTGTTTTACAGTTACGTATTTCAGTGTATATTTTATGTATAGCCAAGCTATGTTCAGGCTTTGCGTATATTATAATGTATATTAAGTGTATATATCATGTATAAGTGTATATTTTTATGGCTTTTGGCAAGTTATACTATGTAATTGCTATATATTTTAGATAATTTTTGACTATTTCTTTATGCAAAAAAAAAAAAAAAAAAAAAAGAAGACTATATTTGTTCTATACTAATGAATTTATTGTTTATATTTGAAATTAGCTAAAAAAAATTTATGAAAAAAGAGAACTTGTACCTCCAAAAAAAAATTATTTACAAGTGGCTACCTCTTTAATTTCATGCCTCATATTTGAAACTATTCTCATGTGTTTGATTACATTAAAAATATATATTTACTCTGATGGTATCAGATAAGGAAAAGCTAGTACTTTATAGCAATAAATAGCAATAATATTGTGATAATTCTGTACATGTATTAAAAATGAATGATGCATGTAATATAAATTTATTATAAGTGTTTAAAAATATATTGTGCTTGTTTGATAAGAAGTTGTCATAATATGTAGTAAAATATCTGATAAACGTGTTATCCATCAATAAAACTTGTATTGAATATGTTCTATAAATAGTTCTCTGTAATATATATTAAAACTGTATTATATGTGTTCAATGAAAAAACTTATTATTATTATAAATAATACATATTTTTTAAATATAACATATCGATGTAAGTTTCCTTAATTAAAACCTACTTTTCATTCTTAGCCCAAAACCTTTTTAAAACTAATGTGTTGATTTATTGGTGACACTTTCAACTTTTCTAGACATTATCACTTGGGCTAATAATGCTATCAAATTTGTCCCATATTATAGTTTCCTACATAATTTGATCAAATTTTTACATAATTTGGGCCAATATATAATGCATCTTGCTCATATTAGTCTCCATGAAATTAAATCTTTGAAAATAATCTAGGCTTTGATACCACTCTTTACGTCTAAAACAGGCAAATCGAAAAAAGAAGATAAAAATTATCAATCTTCAGAAGTTCTTCTGTTGATAGATAATAAGTGACTCTTTCTTTAAAGGCTAAATCACTTTCAAATAGGATTCATAACTCGAAAAATAACTCCTTCAATCAAGCAAGGCAAATTGCCGATCGATAGCAGCTGGTCGTAACTTGTTCATGTGCTATCTAACTGGAATTCGAGGACTTAAATTTAGCCAAATCTCGTCTTCTTGAACGTGCAAACAAGTTTGGGGAAAATTTGTTGATAGGAGCATTTCCACCGCATAGGCCTTATACAGTACGAATCTAAATTAATTGAAATTTAATACGGATATCAAACATCAAAAAAATTACTAAGACAACTAAGGGCAGTGTTATCATATGATACATGACTATCAAAGTAGTCTTTATTTGCTTAACAAAACTATTTGTCTGTCACCATTTCTTTTGTGGTATATTAGAAAACATTTGGCTGCATTCTGAAGGGTCTATTAGAAACAAACTCTCTAGGGCTGCATATATACTGTGATATTCCTTTCTAGATCCCATCTATGAAATTATACCGAATATATTATTTTATGTGACTCATTATTTATTTATTAGGCATTCTGTTGCTTTCATTGCTTTCTGTTGTCTGAGCAAGCCTTGATTAAGACAAGAACAATTATTTCCTTTAGTATGCCGAAAGGTAAAGAATGTCACTGTCTGAAGCATGAAGCATGGTCCATATAGTTCACAATGTTAGTGGAATTATAAAGGGATAATTCATGCGGTCAGTAAATAATAAAAGAATCTTAATGCTGTGATTAATATCAAAAAGATTTTTTAACTTTTAGTTACTTTTTAAAAAAATTGTTTTAGAAAAGTTTAATCCCTAGGTAGTTGGTTATAATTATGTAAGTATTAGTAATGAGAAATTTTTGTGGATTAACAGTGCTTATTTCATCTTCTAAGCTACATAAAATAAAACATAGATACCCTTATAACTCATATATGTGTTAGTCATGTGAGTTCCGAAATTGCAAATTAAATATTGTATTAGTAATATACGTAAATAATATCTTTTAATTAACTACTAAACATGTCGTCACTTGTACAAAATATACTATCCGCTTAACTCATATTCAAACTAGCTACCAAACAACCTCTTGATGCACACTTTTACCACTTAATGCGAATGCTAGTAGTGATTTCCTTACTCGCCCACTCAAACGTTGCATGAGTTATAACATGATTATCTTATAGTCGAACAATTAAATTTTCTGTAATTTTAAAAGAGATTTTGTATTGAAATTATGTTTACTAGTAAAATCGACCAAACGACCATAATGGATTCCTCATTTGAATTATACGTCAGTCTAAAACAAGCGAGCTTGGTATACAAATTTTCTTATCTCACAATAATATTATGAAAATAAAAGTAAAAATTAGTAGAAGTTTACTTTGAGTCGAGAGATTGACAATTTCGGGTCTATTTTGTCCTTTTAAACACAAGCGTCTCATAAAATATAATACAAGCGACTTTCTCGATTTGTGTTACTTGACTGAAAAATCCATCCAAAAATTATTAATCCAAGGAGTGTGGCCCTTTCATTTGGTCACTGACATTTCTTCATTAAGCAATATGGAGAACTCCCTTGCTAGTGAAAGCTTTTCATACAGTTGGTTGTTGAATGAAAATCCTGATGCAACATTCTTGACTTATTCAAAGAGATTAGAATCCCAAAATTTCATGTTTGATATCAATCCTTCTTTTTCTCTTGTTCATGCTGATGAAATATTTTCAGATGGACATATTATGCCCTTGTACCTTCATAACACATCAAAGATTGAAACAGTTTGCTCAAATCCATTTCCTGCTATAAACAGAGGGAGGAAATCATATGGAAAAATCTTGGTCAAGAGGTTAAAATTTCTCTGGATGTGTTTAGGCAATTCAAGAAAAGGTTCAAAAGTTGATGACTTGGAAAGAAGTACAAATTCACCAATGACAAGTCCATCTCATTGTGTAGATATGGAGAATACAATTTATGAGGCAATTCTGCATTGTAAGAGATCATTTGGTATGTTAAATGATCTTTGTGATTGATTTATCAAAATCCAAGCCGGGCGAATTCAGAAATTTAAATTTAATGGATTCAATTTTTAAGAGATGTATCCACCGGGAATGTCGTTGGTGATGATAGAGGGGACAATGTTTTTTTGGTAAACTCCACGAAAATTCACAACCGCTACCATCTTTGTCCTTCGAGCGAGCATTTTGTGAATATTGGGCAAACTCTTCATTATACAATTGCTAGTAAACCATACTAGAGAGGTAGACTGCATACTAGGTAATTTCTGTGCAATAAGTTAGATTGAAAAGACATAATAAAGAGGGTTAAAACTATTTTAAATTAATATTTTAAAAGTAACAAAAAAATTTGAACAATTCCTAATTGATGTCTTAAGACAAATCCACTACCAAAAATTAAATTCTCAGATTTTATTGTACTATCTCTATTGAACTAATATTTAGTATTGAGTCTTGGAAAAAAAATTGAGCAATTACTTAAAAAGGACTAGTCATTGGGAAAAGAAATGAAGCAAAACAAGGGGGTCCCTCGAAAGGGTTTGCCAGGAGATAAAACAACAAAGAAAAAAGAGCAATACTCATCTGATCAAAATCCATCAACTAATTCAAAAAGAAAATGAAAGAAAAAAAGATCTCTTGAGCAAGAAATTTTTCTCTTCGTATTGAATATGTTCCAACTGAGCATTTTAATTCAAAATTTTGAAAAAGCTTACATACTCTTAAATGACCATATATATTCCACCCCATTAACAACATAAACAAAGCTCCCTTGTCTATCTTTTTAGTTCATTTGTTGTATACATATTATAGGAGAAAGACTGCCCAAAGTATTTTTTATCTTATTTGAAAGCATAACAACTTAAATACGTTGCATTTGGGTTTTTATGGGTCCAATCCCTTTTTCAAGACATTCTACTTGTCCCGTTGACTGTTTTTTTCTATATTTTGGACATTTTCAGTGGTACTCCTTAAAACACGGATGAGTTTCTTTCTCGTGGAAGATAAGGTACTATTTATCTTTTTATTTATTTTATTCGAATAAATATAGAGTCAAAAGCAACAAGTATATTTAATCTCTCTATTTACTTATATTTATCCATTAGCATATGAATTCAAGGAATGTACAGTGTATGTTGCATAGTCTTTATCCAACTGGCTATACAAATGTACAAAATGTGGAAGCACATGGTGCAATCTTTAATTAAAAAAACATGGTTCTAAAACTCTTTTGGTCTTATCAATGATCATTTTGAAGAATGGGGTCATCATTTCGTTTTGCTATTTGTTCTATACATGCACTTGTGGGCATGTACTTTCCATTGTGTAGGAAAAAAAACATGTACATAAAAGAGAACATCGTAAAAAATATATTTAAACTATTTTTTTTTAGTTTCATATCTAAATTATCACTAATTAACTTAAAAAACACATCTCTTTCTTTTATTACTCTCTTGATGGTGTGCGTACTGCATTAATATTCTCTCTTTTATTTTAAAAAATTACGACATGACATTCTACATCGACAAACTATTTCATTTTGATAAAAATTAAATAAATTATTGATATTGGTTAAAAGACACCATTCCAAAAGAAAGAAATATTTTTAATAATAAAAAAAATTAAAACTGAGGTGCCAAGATGGAATGTTTTATACATATACATAAATATGAAAATACACCTATATACATACATATATATATATATATATATATATATAGACACACATCACAATTTTTTGTCAATAGGGTTGTGTGAACACCCTCCCATTCCACTAGATTCACCTACTGTATCCTACAAAAGTAAGGAATAAGCTTTGTATACGTATACCTTATGCTCCTCATTCCTCATTTATAAAATTATATTGAATATATTATTGTTGAGTTAAATTCCAAGTTATATTAAGGTGAAAGGAGGGGGACCAAGACATGGTTGTTTTGTTGATGTTGCCAATGTTTGGTTTAGTCGTTGTTCACGCAGACATACAACGTTGCTATTGACGTTTGTAGAATGGCATATGGTTTGTCCAAAGTGCAACATTCATCGTATTCATATAAATAATGCTTTAGTTTCCATATCAACAAAAAGAGATGAGAGACTTGTTTTGAAGAATTGTACATTTCATTCAAGCCACAATGCCTAGCTATCCCCTATCTTCTGAATGGATAAGTGTTTTGTAAATGTTCTCGAGCATCTATTACGTAGATATCGTTCAATCATAAAAAATATATCTATCTCTTTTTATTATACACATTACCGTCAATAAGTCGTAAAATTGGCATGTTAAATTAAACTTCCACTTGAATTGATGCAAATAATTAAATTAGAGGCGGCCAGGTCTTTTATGTAGTTAATTTATCTACGTAATAATTGCTAGAGAACACACGTACTCTTTGGCTATGGGTTTCATCGGGACCCTTCGGGGGAAAATTATTTTTTATCTATATATAGTAGATGTCAAACTCCTTCGGCTAGTTTGTGGATGCTTGCTTTTTTAGATTTTGCATTCCCTTGATAGAAATCCTGACATAGCCACTAAACACAGTTGCGTAAAAAAATTTCCAAAATTGGAGTTAAAATAGGAAAACTCTATCAGATAATCAGATATTCAATTAAAATAGACAACAATAAAAGTGTCTAAATAAAATCTACTAATTGGCGGACCGTCAATGTATTGTGTCTTAACAAAACTACAAATAAATTGCAAGATTCTTAGTAAGGAAGGGGACCAAGGATTCATTCAATTTAACTTGTTTATGTCACATCACCTTCAAGCTTAAAAATTAGCACGAACCCCATAAATAGCGATAAAGCAAAGGTGAAGACAAAAGTTTTAGCTCTTCAAGCTTTAACTTCATGTAATTCCAACAATTCTTGTTAGATCAGTCCAATAATGAAAAGGAAACTAAATTCATTACACTGTATGTGACTAGACCAATTGTTCTAGCCAAATGTAATGTTAACATCAGATGGTCATCCACTTTTTGTATTCATTTAATAAATTGATATACTTTTATTAAGTCAAAAGGAAATGATTCTGGCTAGAAGGAAAAAAGAAATGAAAAATGTTTCCTGCTCAATGTATTTGGTGGCATAATGTATTCCCATGTGAAAAGCCATGACCCGTTGTTTTGTTATGGTCTCTGAAAATACCACCAATTTTTCGCTTACCCGGATTGAATTTACAAGCTCCATCAATATTGAGTTTAAGCATATTTTTATTTGGCGGTTCCCATTTAAAGTAGACGATGCTCGTTATCCTATTGAGAGGATTTTTAGTAGTCATAAACTTGTTTTTTCAGTGTCTTGTTATGTACCTGATTATGGGATGTTTGATAGTTGAAGTAGGAAAAATATAGAATTATATGATTTCAGTGTCTTGTAATGTCCTAATGTGTCCCGTTCTTCAAGACGGTCCATTCCAACTGCAACCTCCCGCAATTCATATTCATCAGCGAGGGAAACATATTCATCATTTTCAAAAAGGCGAGGGAAACGGCTCTATATTCTGAAGTTCCTTTTAGAAAGGCAAAATCAATGTATAATGTTGAACAAGTAGCTGTAGCTTTTAAATTCTGTGGTGTTGAACTCAATAGCATCACTTATAGCAATGTTGCAACTGTAAAAAAATATGTTAGATGTACTCAATTAGGTGAAATTTTTTATTAAACCCACAGTGATGAAAATGAATACATAGAGTCCACCCCTTGGCTAGCATCCCTTTAATTATCTAGTAAACATTTTAGCTTTTTTGTATTGATTTAAAAATACTTTATTCGTCTTTAATTTATGACGTGTTTTTTCGAATGTTTAATTTAAGTTTGTTATTATATATTGTGGACTATATTTCTTATTTGAATTGAGAAAAATTGAATTGAATTTGATTTGTAGGTGGGCAGCATATAAAATTCAATAAAGCAACCAACAAAGCAATGACATAAAGTGTTCATAAGCTAATCCTACTGACTTTCAATATCGGCAAGTAGTAATATCCCAGAAGGCAATAAAGTTCCAAAAGCATATAAAATAAGATGCTTAAAGGTCTACATAAACACAAGAAATAGTGTAGTAGAATTCTGAAAACTCACCAGCCAGAATATCCCTATACACAAGTAGCTCACAGCACAACTACGTGTTTTTCTTATCTTTTAGTGGCCCTACGGGAATTTTACTCAAAACTTTGGCATCAAAGACAGCATATTGTTTTTTGATCTCCTGCATTAATTTCTCGGCTAATGGATCCACTTTATCTTCATACTTCTCATAAAGAACAGGAATTGTATGGAGAAGTACGAATGCTGTTGCATTGAGAGAAAGATACAAGATTACAATCAGTATCAGTTTAGAACAGATAGCTAAACAAAGGACCAATTATCACCTAGAAAATTTGCACTTACATATGTAGAACAATGTCAGAAAGTTGCAGCAATTGCCGACAACTGAGAGGATCCATAAACCAGCAACGACCTGATAAAGTAAGTCATTTATGTGAACAAAAATGATTCCGATGAATTAACAGATATAGAATACCAAAGTGACATTATTTCATGACATGTCACGAGCTCTTCTAGACCTTTTTAAGAAAACTAAAAATGTTTACTGATTCCAAGGACCTAATAGTCAGAAAGGAAGGATAAATTTCAGCAAATAGGATAGTTCAGCCAACTTAATTGGCTATGGGTAATCCAAAAGACAACAGATAGAGCAATCCCAGAAAATATAAGCAAACAAACATCCAATTCAAGTTTTTGTACTCTAATTATATTCATTAGCTAAAAGAAAAAAACCAACTCACTACTCAGCTAGCATAAAAAAAAATTAGCTAAAAGAAGAAATCTACTCACTACTCAGCTAGCATCACTGGAAGGAGCATGGAGTTTTGAGTATACAAATGAAATGAAATCTAATGAGGATGAACAAGACAATCGTTACCATTTCTTTTTCAACATGGCTGATGGCAAAGAAGGAACCACAGAGTTTCAAGTAAATTTTATACAAGGGAAGACCGTGACTAAGCAACTTACAGCAAGGAACTTCTTCAGATCTTTCCCAGTTGCGATTTCTCGCAACACGCCAAGAGCACCGTTAATTTCAATACTAAGAGCAGACGCAATCTCAAGGATCGGCTCCTCAGGAAGCTGAACTTCGGGGATGTGTGGACGGTTCCTGTCAAAAGAATGCATATAAAACTGCATGCAACAAGTGGCCAAGCAAATTGCAGCATCAATCAATGCAAGAAATCTAGAAGCTCACTTGTTAATAAAGGTTGTTGCATTGGACCACAAGAATAAGACAGCAAGGGTGAAGATCAACAAGTGACAGACTAAACCAACCAGGTAGTACTCGAGCAATTCAAAAAGAATCCATATTGCAGTTGCTCCACCAAGTACACTAGCAGATATCTTCTTGTTCCTCCACAAGAATACATCAGCAGCTGCAGAAAACCAGACACAATCAAATTGACATTTCTCTTCTCAAATATCCAACTCATAGCCCAGGGGGAATTCATAGCCATGATTACTAGGGACGCGAATCCATGGTCTCCCACAAAATTAGGAATTTTATGTACATATTTTCTAAAACTGATCTAATATTAGCTATTGGCACCCATGCTCCAAGAAAGTTGAATGGTGCACCCAATGGAAAGCTTAGTTATTTACAGAGAGAAACATATATCAATTCCCACTTAGTGCTTTCTTCTTCTTTTTTCTCATTCTTAAATGGTGTACCCATGTTCAAGTAATCTATATCCGCCTTTGCTCGTAGCAAACCTTCATATAAATTTACCAACCCCAAAAAGCAGCCAAACATCAGTTTCCAATAGCTTAGAGCCCATTACTTAACACTTCACTCATACTAGTAGATGGAAAATTAGCCTCATCCGAGACCTACAACACTTGATAAATGATACTGTTTTCAGCTTCCAACATAAGCGATAAATAATAGACCGTCCCTCTAACCCTCTACAACTTAATTAACTAGAACTCTACTGTAAAGCCAACCACAAATGACACATCTACACTGCACATTTGCACTACTTAACTAAAATTCCTGGCGATCCATGCTTTAGGACACTTCAAAACCCTAAATCCTGATTCATTACTCCACAAGCAATCACTTAACGCGAACAAATGAATATACAAAATTGAAACAGATAACAAAGTAAGTTTACGTTTGCCTCCACCCAAAACATGGTGAACCGGCTTTTCTCTTCCGAACAGCCTCCAAATCTTGGCCTTAACCGGCGCGGCCGCAGGCTTCACCTCAGAATCGGAATCCGACGACGAGGAGGAGGAACGGTCGAAGTGAATCTTGTCAGCTATTTTCTCCATCAAGGATTCTTCTTTGTGCTCCGAATGCTCAGCCATTCTTTTTTGTGATCGGAGCTTCGATTCGATTACTGGCCAATTGAAACAGTGAAGACTAAAGTGACGGGGGATTTTCGTTTATATACGTCCGGACCGAACATCCGAGCCGCGAGGTACGGGTCATATACCGAACCTGAATGAAAAGTTCCAGAGGGAATGTTTTCGTCTCAAAAATTAATTTACTTTTTATATTGTAGATTTAAATTTTGAAAATATTCACCGGAAGTGTTGCCGATATATCAGACTTTCCCTAAAATAGAAATTTAAGTAGAGGTATAAATTAAGTTATATTTTGAAAATAAATAAATAAATAAAGGGAAAAGCATAAATTTACTTTTGAATTTATTTTAAAAATCAATTACACATTTAAATTATTGTGACGATCTATTATACATCTATATTACGTAAAAGTGAACTTTTAACCCTTTGAGACCAATAACACCACTGTAACACCCCACACCTTACAATACTAGTACAATTCAAATGAAGCATGATATGGTTTGGACAAATGGACGCTAATTCTCAAATGTGCTCGAATCTCGCGTTGATGGACCATATGTGTACGCTTAAGAGGGTTAAGTGTATATGTGTTGTGTGTCGAAATGAGGAGGTTATGAC
>JAPFFP010000002.1:3996426-4038311 GCA_026153255.1 Solanum medicagineum
TGAGATGACCCAGTTTTCGGATAGATCCACTCCCCTAGTTCTTCGTCCCCTACCCAGCAAAGTACGGGACGACTCTGATAGCATAGGCAAGACGCTATATCACCACGAAGCTCATAGTAGTGGTTGTCAGTTAGAGAAACTCCCCAAGTTAAGAGATATATTTTACTTACGAGTTTCAACATGTTAATTTCAGCATACCAATTATTTATTATCATTGTTACTTCATTATGAGATATATTTATGTCTTTTAAGAAATGCTATGTTATTCTGAGTTACTATTTTGGCCATCTTACATATCATACATTCCATATACTGTCATTAGGACCTGCATCATTTTAAGATGTAGACGCAGGTGACAGAGCTCCTCAGTAGCTGCTTCGTTGAGAACCTGACAACTTTCAGTCTTTTGGTGAGACCTCTTCTCAGTCCGAGGCTCTAGAGTTATTTATGTTTCATTAAAACATATTTTTAGTTTTGGCTACTTGGGGCCTGTCCCAGTAGTCCTTTCAGACAGCTTTAGCAGAGGTTCCATAGATTGTGCGTCAGTGTTCTAGTTCCAGTTTATTCAGTATTACTTATGCACTTTCACATTCAGTTTATGCAGACCATTCATGAGTTAGCCTGTTACTTTTATAGTTTTCTCACTGTTGTTTAAGTCTTTCGCTTAATAAGTAGTCAGGCCAAGTGGTTCTCTTGGGATCAGAAATGGTTTTCGAGTGCCGGCCACGTCCAGGGTGTAGGCTCGGGGCGTGACACCCAGCTCCCCTCTTGCCTGTCTCTTGGCCTGATGTCTTGGCCCTTTTGCTCATGAACTCTTCCTTATCCTGCATTTTCTCCTCCTTTACTTGCTGCATATAAGTCATCAAGCAAGCTATGTACATATCTCCAATCAGCATAACATTTTTGTCCTCTCTCTTAGTCATTCGAGAGAGCCCTGACACAAACAGATTCATCCTAGTGGCATGTTGGCCACCATAGTTGGAGCTTAACGGGACAGCTGAGTGGATTTGAGGTTGTATTCTCGCACGCTCATGCCTTGCTGCTTCAGATTCAGAAACTCTCTCACCTTAGCATGTCTTAACTCTCTAGGAAAGTACTGTCCTAGAAAAGCCTCCTCGAACACTGCCCAACTCAAAGCTGGCGCCCCTTCTGCTCTACCTTCCTTCCACTGATCATACCGGAGCCTAGCTACTTCTTTGAGCTGGTAGGCAGCCAACTCAACCCCCTCGGCATCACATGTGTGCATAACTTGAAATATTTTCTGGAGCTCCTCAATAAAGTTCTCAGGATCCTCCTTCACATTAGACCCCGTGAACTCAGGTGGGTTCATCCTCAGAAATTCATAAACCTTGGTGGTATCTGAACCATCATTCCTGCCATCTCCCTGTCGACCTCCTCGTGTAGTGACCGCTTGTGCCAAAGTCTGGATGGCCTGGTGGAGTTCAGCATTTGAGATGTCCGCTTGCAGTGGCTGCTCGGTAGGTGCAGCTGAACCTCTAGTTCCTTCAGGAATTGGCCCAGGCTCGATTGCATTCTGCCTGGCTGGGCACCCTCTACCCCTAGCTGGTTCGGTGGCTCTATGTGGAGGCATGATCTGAAAACAATGCGTGAATGCACGAGTTAGAAGGAACTTAATAGAGGTAAACTCTGAAGTAAGAGAAGGGATAATAATTGATAGTGACACTTCCTAATGTCCTGTAGCCTCCTTATTATAGATACGACACGCTTCACACCAATAATACGGACTCTACTAGGCACAGTTCCATAAACTCCCTAGGACACTTGAACTCTGTGCTCTGATATCAAGTTTGTCATGCCTCGAGTTCACACCCTAGGCGTGACCGACACCCAGAACCATTTCTGGTCCCAAGAGAACCACTTGGTCTGGCTACTAAACTCAGCGGAAGACTCAAATAATAAAGGAAAGGCTTGCATATAATAAACTGAGAATACTGAAATATCTGAATAAACTGAATAGTAACAATGTATCATCCACAATTGAAAAGAAGGTCTAAAATACTTAACACATAGTCCATGTAACCTCTAACTAGAGTAATCTGACCAATTACAGAAAATAAATTCTAAGAAAGAAAACACAGACAATGACTCCAAGCCTTTGGCTGGTAAGGGGCCTCATCAATAGCTAGAAGAAAATGCTGGTCCTCAACGGAACGTCTGCTGAGAGACTCTGTCACCTGTGTCTGCATCATAAAATGATGCAGGTCTAGAGGATGTCAGTACGTGGAATGTACGGTATGTAAAATAGCCAAAACGGAAACATGGGATAGGGAACTATACTGACAGTAACTACAACATATCTCAAAATAAGACAACATAAGTAATAATGCAATACATGCTAAAAATAGAACATATGTTGAAAGTTTGTGTGTAGAAACTAGCTTGCTTTAACTTGGTTAGTTTCTCTAACCGACAACCACTACTATGAGTTTCATGATGATACAACGTCTTGCTTATGCTACTAGAGCCGTCCCATACTTTGCCGGGGTAAGGAACGAAAACTAGGGGACTAGATCCATCCCAAAACTAGGTCATCTCAGTGGCAAGTGAGGAGTTGTACCTTGGTACAATCCTATCCTACGCTAGCTACATAGTTTATGAGTTCAAGTTGTTATTACTCTCACTCATATCGGTGCCCATTACTACTCCCAAAATAACTTTTATAATGCTCACAACTGAAAACATGTCCCACTCTAGGGGTAGCTGAAAATATACTGCTTGGAGCCTTAACTCTAAATGTTTTCTTTAAACTAGATTTTTTGAACTTGTTTCATAACTTAATCTCAAGAAAATCTGTTATCTCACTGTACATATGTCTGGTTTCATGCTAGTTGTAAAATAATCAATTCTTCAATGCAAATCAAAACATGCTTGGAAAATAATTCTCAATCAATCATATTTCTTGTAACTGTAATACACTTCATAATGTAAAGAAACATGCTTAATACTCTAAAGTACTTAAAAGATATTATAGCTTAGAAGATATTATAGCTTAAAAACACTTAAGTCAATCCGAATATATAACTTCTCACACTCTCCAGGAAAGTCCACATCAACGTATAAATAACCCACATTCCACTTTAAAATAGTATATGAGATTCGGTTATAGGATTCCAACAAAGTGAGAGTATGCAATAAGAATTTTGATCAAAGTTTGAGTATGTTGTAAACTATTCTTTATTTTTATTTTCTTTTGAATTATGCTTACTTAAGTTATGTTGAAGTTTATTTTAACTTATGTGGAACTTGAAGTTATGTTATATTTATGTTCTAATTTTGCTTTAATATTAGTAATTTGTTATTGTTTCTCATTGCATGTCAATCATTTCTTTAGTTAGAATTGATGTATTTTTTTATTGAATATTTGAATAATTTTATGGCATTATATTTATAAAATTAATCTTTTTATCAAATAGTATGTAGTCCACAGTGTTCTTATAAAATGTGTACTTTTAGCTTTTATCATTAGTTGAATTAAAATATTATTAATCTGAGAAACATATGTTAATTTTTTTTTACAATATTAATTACATATGTATATTTATTAGTTGATATATTTTTCAAGAAATATTATTATGCTTATAATAAAATATAATCATTACCTTAATAAGTACATTAATTTCATTTATCCGATGATTATCCAAATCATTTGGATATTTCATATTTAAATGGGTCAATTTGTCAATTTTTTTTTTGAATTTTTCAATGAAAAATAATAATAAAATATTTAATAGGATCTACCACTAAAACAAATTCATCATTTTTTTTTTTTGAAAAAAACACTATCAGTGTTGATTCACGATAAAAGAATATAATGGTACTAGGCATTAATTGCTTGCGCCAGCATGGGTTCGATAAAAATATTTTATTAGTGATAATATTATAAAATTATAATTAAAGTATTTAAAAAAATATAAAATTAAGTAGATGAAATAGATACGTTAAAATTGATGAAATATTTTAATTGAATCACATGAAATAAAAGTGTATTATATGGAGGAGAAGTAACTAAAGGAATATAACTAAATAGTTGAGATAAACACGTTAAAATCGATAAAATATTTTGATTGAGTTGCATGTAATAAAGGAAGAGAAAAAACAAACCGTTAAAACAAGTATGTCCTCCAATAATTACCTGCTTTGTCAACTTTTATAGCATCTTATTATACAGCAAAATAATACATGTTTACACAAATCTATTGAGTGTGTATAACACGGTAGAAAAAAAGAAAAGAAAAGAAAGAAAACTTATGTGGGATCAATTTAGCTTTTATCTCGAGAAAAAGAACCAGAAAAAAAAGTCATGCTTCCCTCATTCCTTCTTTCCATTTTTCTTTGATTCGGTACCTGAAAAACCCAAATCTTGCCCAGCAAGTCACACTGTATTTTCCTTTATAGTGAGCTTAGGCCTTTGCATTTTGATGGTGAATTGTTAAGTTGACTTTGCTCTATAACGAGCCAAATTGCTTACTCCCTGTCACTCCTCTGCTTCTACCGTTTCTTTCCTGCAATTCCTTTTGTTCCGATTGTGCTTTAATTTGGTTGTTTGTCAGTTGCTGCCGCTTGCATTGCTCTTTCTGGTGAGTCACTTTGAATTTTGTTGTCTCCTCTTAGCTTGGTGTATTGGTAAATTTGGCATACGCATGCATCTCTAGTTTATTTTTTTTTTCATTTTTTATTTTTTTCAAACTTTTCAATTTGAGTCCTAAAGTGTTTCTGATACGTGCTTTATTTTCATAAAATTTCTGGTGAGTTTTTTTCTGAATTTTTTGCTCTTTTTTTTATTTAAAATAAAATAAAATAAAATAAAATTGGACCTGGTTATTGTTAATCAGATTTTATGTGTATCTGGTAGTTTCTAGGTTCTTTTGAATAGTTTCTTGTTGGAATTCACATGTGTGTTAGTAATGGGATTTGCTCACTAATGCCCTGAGGTTGTTTGATAATATGCCTAAATCAACTGATCTTGCACAGTCGATTATGCCATCTAAAATGACAGATTTTTACACGGTTCTGGAGGACACGATGCAAATTGCAGCCACTATAAACTTGAACAAGTTAGGGGCTGTTTGGTTTAATGATGTTTTGGCTCATGCTATAGGTTGATATTCTTTGCTATTTCCAATGATAAAAGTACTTGCTAATATAACATGATGTTGCTTTCTCATTCTTATTGGAATGTAAATTTTGACCATGTTAAAATGTTACCAGAATTGCTCTATTACTTAAAATGATGAGGTGGATGAAATGAAATGCACCTTGCAGATGGGGCAAGCTTGCCTTCACTCTATTTAAAACCTGACTGTTGATAGTATAGGTTGGATTTATCTTGATGTTGTTCTCCTGAATTGATAGGTAGCACGCGAATTGAGTGCATATTAGTTTACCCAGCCGGTCAGCCCTAAACTTAGTAGGTGATTGGTATCATGCTGATATTGTGTATTTGTAGTGCCTGATCTAATTTTAAATGTGATAAATTTCTGCATGACGACTTTTTAGTGGTTACCATAGCTAGTATATACATATATATAATGCATATATGTACACGTATACGAATCTTAATTTTCATTTTCTTTTTTTCCTACTGCTCAGTCAACTTTCTCATTCTCTTTCACTTAATCGCCAGCAGAAGTGATCCTTTTCAGTACCCATTTGTAACATTTGGCTTAATACTTGTTGCAGATTGAATATGAGCACGGTAGGTTGAAGTTAAAAGAATTTCATTTGAGATATACATTTCTTCGTCACTCTACACATTAATGGCTGCTATTAGGTTTTCAACTTTGAGGAGAACCCTTAATTCCTCTTTTAAATTAGCAAATCAGATTGATGTCAGACCTTCATATACTTTCATAAATGGTAATCTCCATGCTAGAGAACCCACCTGTTCAAAAAGTTATGCAGCCCCAAAATGTTTTAATATAAGGGGTATATGCTCTGCTAGTGGGACCTGCCCTGTTACTTCATATCTCAGTGGGAGATTTGATAATAAAAGTTTGAGAGGAAGTAAATCAATTGTTGTGACTAGCCCCATTTGGAATAATCGATGGTATTCGTCATCTGTTAGTAGTAAAGGAGATATTCCTAAAGTTTCAGAAGTTTCAACTGGTGCAAGTGGGTCCGATATGGATGCAGGTGGTGTAAGTGGAAGTGAATGGGTTGGAAATATTAAGGAAGCTTGGCAAACTGCCATAGATGCTGTGATTTCTACCAGGGAAAAAACAAAAGAGGCATCTTCGGAAATGACTCCTTATTTTGAACAAGTGCTTGATGCACACCCTTATCTGAGAGATGTAATTGTTCCTGTTGGTGGCACTTTAGCTGGAACCTTAATGGCTTGGATGGTGCTGCCAAGACTTTTGAGGAGATTTCACAAGTATTCAATGCAAGGTCCAGCTGCTTTGTTGCCTGGCAGCTCGATATGGGGACAGGTTCCTTATGAGAAAAGTATTTGGGGTGCTATGGAGGATCCAATTCGATATTTTATCACTTTCATGGCATTTTCACAGATGTTAGTAATATATTCCTTACCTGTTTATTCCATATTGTTTCGGTTTATGTTTTATTGGTTGTTGAAGTATATCTATGTGTAGTGCTGTGATGGTAGCACCAAGCACGATTGCATCACAATACCTTCTCCAGACTTGGAGAGGTGCTGCTATTCTTTCATTTGTCTGGTTTCTACAACTATGGAAAACAAATGTGATCAGCAGAGCTTTGGCTGTCAAGAGTCTTGAAGTAGGTGACCGTGATCGGTTGCTGACTTTGGACAGAATATCTTCCGTTGGCCTCTTCATCGTTGGGCTAATGACTTTAGCTGAAGCTTGTGGAGTAGCAGTACAATCTATTTTGACCGTTGGTGGAATTGGAGGTGAGATTTCTTAGCTTGGTTCCCACCTGCCTTGTTCTATCATCTGTTAGGTGGACAGGTTCCTTCAAACAATAGGTCAGTTTAGTTTGCTAATTATTTGAATCTAGGGGAGGCAAAATTAGCCCATGAAACCTGATTTGTGCAAGTCTGGATGGGTGAATGACATTTTTTGGTTATTGTCTAACCGTGGAATCTTACTAATGTGAGTTCTTTAGCCTGACATAAAACACACATAATCATTAACAAATTTGACGGTTGCTTTATTTGGTTCTGTCACCATGCACGTCTTTTTAAATTTAGTGGGCCTTTGGCCATGAATTTTTTTTTAATTTAGAGTTCAACTCTGAAAAACATGTTTGGCCATGAATTTTTGGAAAATTAGGGAATTCAACTTGATGTTGAATTCTAGATTTTTCAGAAATTTGGAAAACACCAAAAAGCTGTTTTCACTTTTCTACTTCAAATTAGTCACAAAAACTCAAAAACAACTCCAACTTGTATTCATGTCCAAGTACAACTCTAATTTCCAAATATCATTTTTCACTTTGCAAACAAAAACTATTTTTTCAAATGCTCCAATTTTCAAGGCCAAACCGCCCCTTATAGTTTAATTCTAGAAGGCCTAACTGCTCCTTGTCCTCATTTTCCTCTTAGATAATTTTATTCATAGTAGTCCAAAGTTCTTTAACTTTGTTATCCTTTTTAGTTTTGAAGTTTAATCAGCTAGCATTTTTCCTTTGGTGTCTCCAGTTGTGGTCCTTATTGTTGTTTTTATTAATCTGCTTTTTTCTGTGTGTGATTGCTGTGAGTTATCTTTTGACGTATCTTCTAGCATTGTGTGGAGAAAAGTTTCCCTATCATTCTACATAAGAATATATGTTAATCATGTTATTTTACAGTCCACTGGTGGCATATCAACTTGGAGAATCTTGACTTCCTAGAGTAGAAATGGGACCAAACAATGTGATATACAAATAGACAGATTTGCTTACTGATGGGCATGTGAAAATGTGCATAAATTTTGAAATAATTTTATTCAGGAAATTTTTGGGTTCTGTAGGGCCATGAGGAGCCATAGATATTTAGCAGACGCATCCAGTTATAGTTACCCACTTTGGGTGATCTTACCCAGTTTTCTACTAATCCAAAAAGCAAAAAAGAAGAAAACGTTAGTAGTATCAAATAGCAATCATGTCAAAAGTGATACTGATAGAGAGCATATTAGTTTGTGCTGGTATATAGGTGTATATGAAGATGCAATGTGGACAATGATTAATTGAAAATTTATAAAAGTTATTTTAATCATCCCTCATTTGTGTTCCAATTCACTCTTCACTTTTGCCTTTTTTATACTGCAGGGGTGGCTACTGCTTTTGCTGCTAGAGACATCCTTGGCAATGTTCTTAGTGGGCTCTCCGTACAGCTTTCACGACCTTTTTCAGTTGGTGACACGATAAAGGTATGTCAAAAGTCTTCTTAATTGTTAATGAAATTTCTTTATCCTTTTGTTGTTATCGTGAGTATCTAAGGATTTGGCATTATGCAAAAAATTTGAAATACATTAGAAGCTTTTATTCAGTATAAGTATATGAACAATTGTTAAAAAAACTTTTGGATTGTTACAGAGTAAGACAGAATGGTGGATAATGAAAATACTATTTGAAGACTAACTTTGCACATTCTACTCTCTTTAAAAAAAAGAGACGAGACTTAGCACATTTGACCAGGCATGCAAACTATTTATTCAAGTTTTAGAGCTACATCTATTAGCATGATATTGTTATAATGACGTAGTTAAAAGGAAAGGGAGACTGAAGAAGATATGGAATGGAGTGTTAAATATATGAAGACTTGCAACTGGTGTTGAGCATGGTCCTGACAAGTTGAGTGAAAAACTGGAATTTCAGTGTCCAGCCCTATATGGTGAAATTATTGTTTTACTGAGTGAGATATTCTACAGTATAGGTGGTACTGGAAGTTACATTGGCTTCAGTGTAAATACTTTTGTGCAGCAACGTTCACATGGATGGACTAAGATGCAAGGATACGGATGGACTGTGAGGGAAGGACTTACATTAATAAAAAAATTCACATGGATGGATTGTGACATAAGGCATTTCATTGGTGTGGGTGAGGCAGGCAAGGAAGTAGTACATTTATTACCTTGACTTCGAACTAAATCCTGCTTGCTATCTGAACTTGAATGGACAATTATTTCAAAGGTCCAGCTCCGATGTATATGTGCGTTAAGAAACTAGGAGGGATGATGAAAAATAAAACGGTATTTAATTATGACTTGAAAGCTGGTTTAACAATAAATAGATATCTAATTAAGAATAACAAGAATATTTGCATCAACAACAAATTATAACTGAGTTCCTAATTAGTAGATCTATTGAAACTCGAATCCTTTTTCTCTGACAACATTACATTTAATTTGTTTTATGAGTTGCTTAAGAGAAACTACTTTTTCAGGCTGGATCAGTGGAAGGTCAAGTGGTTGAAATGGGGCTCACTACTACATCATTGTTGACTGCAGAAAAGTTCCCTGTTATTGTCCCAAATTCTCTATTTTCCAGTCAGGTAGAGTTTTCTTAACTATTCCTATTTTGATGAAATAAGTGAGATATAATTCATGCATCCAGTAGATGCAAAGTTACCAAAGGAGGGGAACTGTCAGCTCAGCAAATACAAAAAACCCTTATAAATCTAAGGAGCTGATGAGTTCCAGCGACACTTCGTCATTCTTTGGGGAAGTCATCACTTTTGAGAGTCTTCTTACCTTAGATCTCTACCTAGTATTAACTTGTATGGTCGTGAGTTGCTACACCTAGCACTAGCTACAAGCCTACTGCATATAGAAGCTTAAGATGACTTAAAGCTGTGCCTCTTTTGTTCTATAAGGTGCAGAACTGTCCAGATATCAGTGCAGGATTATATCTTTAAAGGGCAAACCGGTGCGCTAAACCGCTATTCACAGGGTCCGGGGAAGGGCCAGACTACAAGGGTCTATTGTACACAGCCTTACCTTGCGTTTCTTCCAGAACCTGTTTTTCAAGGATTATATCTTTAGTTCTCTTAAAGGTGTTTTCTCTAGTTTTATTAAAGTGAAGTTATAAGTATCTACTAAGAATACTCTCTTTAACCACAGCAGCAACAAAAAACTAGCTACTAATAATATCTGCTTACTTTTCCTCGGTTTTACCCTTCTATGGGTAACGCTCCTCATGATTATTTTGAGAGACTGTTTTGGAATTATTTTTTCTATTCCTCTTTCATCTCAAATGATTTTCTCCTTCCTATTTCTCGTGTTACCTATCACTTGTTATTATATTATATTATAATAAAAGAAGGTTACGTGGAGCTCGTGTTTCAACTCATCAAGTTTCAAGGTTTCTCCATTTGTTTTCTAGAAGATAATTTGGTTAAATACGTAGATAGTACCTCAAAAATGGCAGAATTTTTTAGCTACTGCTCTAACTTAGAGCACGCTTTCCCAAGCTTTTGGGAGGCCAGAAGTGCATATGTTTAAAAAAGTAGGGTGTTTGGCCCAACTTATGGGAGAAAATAAGTGCTTTTGGGGAGTCGCAGAAACTGCTTATCAGAAGCTAAAAAATTAGCTTCCTCTGTAAGCAATTTTGAGAAAAATACACTTACCACTTATAAAAAGCTTGGCCAAACCGCTAATTGCTGCTCAAAAGCGCTTTTTAAATTTGTTGGCCAAATACAAACTGTTTCTCACCAAAAATATTTTTTTGACAAGTACATTTAAAGATAAGTTGATTTTAGAAGCTTGACAAACATGCTACTAGTTATATCCTGATTGGCCAAGCATTTAGGAGGCCAAAAATGCTCATTTTAAGAAAGTGAGGTGTTTACTTAAAGCTTTTAGGAGGAAATAAGTTGCTTCTGGGGAGTGGTAGAAACTATTTTTCATAAGCTAAACAAGTAGTTTTCCCTAAAAGCATTTTTTTTTGGGAAAAACACTTTTTTAAAAGTACACTTACGAAAAACACTTCTAAAAAGTTTGGCCACATAGTTATTGCTGCTCAAAAGCGCTTTTAGATTTATTGGCCAAACACAGACTGCTTCTTACCAAAAGTACTTTTTTTGAAAAGCACTTTCAGATACTTTCCTTGTAGAATTGATATTGCTCTTTGTATTGGCCGTTATTCTATATCTATTGGTGGTTTTTTTTTTTGGAGTGGATACGTTTGAGTTGAGGGTCTTGTGGAAATAGCCGCTATCTCCATGAGGTAGTTGTAAGCTCTTCATACACTCTACCATCCTCAGACCCTACTTTGTGGGATTTGATTGGTTACGTTGTTGTTGGTGTACTTTTGGAAAAGCTCTTTTTAAAACAAGCTGATTGTTTGTAACTTGGCCAAACAAGCTATTAGTTAGTTGCTGGAGCTACTCACTCTAACCTAGCAGGCTATAGTTAGTTGCTGGAGGTAGTCACCCTAACCTAGATAGATCGTTTACCAGATAGACACCTCTGCTTGACCAAGGTGGATCACATGAGCTGAAGCAGGTTCAGAAGCTAAAAGAGAAAAAGAGAAGAAACCAAACCACAACTTGAATATTGGAATTCTAACATGACAATACCTAAAGAAGAAGAAGAAGAACATACCAGTGAAATCCCACGAGTGGGGTCTGGGGAGGGTAGAATGTACACAGATCTTACCACTACCTCATAGAAATAGAGAGACTATTTCCTGGGAACCATTATATCAAAACCCATAAGCAGAAAAAAAAACTAGATATGACAAAAAGGAAAGGAAAGGAAAGGAAACAGAAAGAACGACTAATAATGAAAAGCACATGACAGTATGTAAATATGAGAAAGTTAACACATATACGATAGATAATGACAACACATGACAAAAAAACATGACTACTCTTGCTATCCTACTATACACCAAGGCCAGACTTCCACCTAACCCTACAAACCAAACTAGCCTGCTACTCTAATTCGCGACCTCCACTCCTTTCTATCTAAGGTCATGTCCTCGGTGAGATCAAGTTTTATCTTGTCTGCATCACCTCCCCCCAATACTTCTTTAGTCTACCTCTACTCCTCCGTGAACTCCAAAAACCAACCTCTTGCACCTCCTAACAGGAGCATCGGTACCTAAAGAAAGCAAACTAAATACTTAGCTAGAAGAGGAACTAATTCTTCAAACATCTTAGCTTAACTAAAGTGACTAAAGTTGCTAAGAACTGAGATATTCTAAGGTCCAGAAGGATATTTAGTTCCAATTCATTCTAAAAGAAATAACATAAATAAAATGAGTACTTATAGTTATGACAACTGGAGACAAAATTACAAAAATACCCTTCTAGGTAGCCCCTTAAGGAAAATTATCTAACTGAGAGTTCTTGAGGAGGTTAATTGGCCTTGGACTTCCTTGTTGAATTCCTGTCATGACCCAAATCTAGCATTTAGGCTGTGAAGCTACAACTCACATCAGGTGTATCAGGCTAGGCTATAAACTGCTAGAATACACAGAAGCATGCTAAATACTGCATTTAAAAGCATTCTCGTAATAAAATATCTGAAAAGGAGTACAAAATCAACTGAAACCAATAATCTCTAAATATCTTTTAAGTAGTGTAATCAAAGGCGCTTTAAGCGCACTTAAGCCCTGAAACGAGGCTCAAAACGTGTTGAGTGCCTCGCATCGCTTTATGTGCGCTTCAGTGTTGTCACCAAGGTTCTAGGGCAAACTTTACCCTAGCAGTGAGCCTGTTTTGAAGAAGTGGCACTAAATAATTGATAATTCACTTTATCATAATTTTTTTTGCACTTTCTTTGGTCATATATTTGTCATTCACGTTTATAATTATTAGTCTTGAATTTAACATATACATTTGTAATTTTTTCTCCCTTTGCGCCTTTTTTGATTGGAACCCACACTTTATTCGCACTTTGCACTTAAAGCCCCTCTAGACCTGAGAGCTTTTCTGCGCGTTTCGCCTTTGATAACACTACTTTTAAGTCTGGAAGTAACTAAGATTATGAGATACAACAATACGAGATGCAATTTGATATGACATAAAAGAAAGACAGTAGATAGAGCTGATAACGCTCCACCAGTCGCCACAGACGGGTGGATAGCTCACTTGAACAGGACAAACAACTAAGTAGTCAACAACTATATACCCTTAATAGTATCTGCACAGAGCACTAAATGTTAAGTCAAAATGACCTAGTAAGATACTTGCCGGGATGGGGTCAATGGGCAATCAAGAAGGCCCATGGCCTAGGTTGGTGATCTTGGTTGCACTTTGGAGGGGTGCCTGTCTAAGGTCAGCCCAAGTCCTTGTCAAAAAGAAAAAAAGGGATCTAGTAAGATCCTTGACCCGTCCCGACCCCTGGAACAAGCTTAGAAACTGCGGTACATAATAGCATATCCAGCTTTAACAATCTAACAGATTATACAAGTAAGCAACTAAATCGCAGTATCGAATAAGACGCACAGGTAAGGTCAAGCTGTTAAAATTCTACTAAATAAATAAACATCTAGCCGTTGTTTCTACATCGACAACACTGCAGGGCGGTGAATATTTTCAAAATTTAAATCTACAATGCAAAAAGTAAATTAAGTTTTGAGAGAAAAAACACTCCCTTACAAGTGGGATTTTTAATTTGGGCTCGGTTTATGACCCGTACCTAGCGGCTCGGATGTCCGGTTCGGACATATATAAACAAAAATCCTGTCACTTTAGTCTTCACTGTTTCAATTTGCCTGTAATCGAATCGAAGCTCCGATCAGAAAGAAGAATGGCTGAGCATTCGGAGCACAAAGAAGAATCCTCGATGGAGAAACTAGCTGACAAGATTCACTTCGACCTTTCCTCCTCTTCGTCGTTGGATTCCGCCGTAAACCCGGAAATGAAATGATGTTTGTTCCCTTTCGTTAAGTATTAGACTCTATAGGAACAAAGCAAAGGAGAAGGATCAGAATACCAAATATCAAATACCACTGAATAGGCATTCTTAATATCCTCAACAGATCACAAACATGCTCTACTGTCATCAACTGCTAAGAACTGCTAAATAGACACATGGGTTTTAATAACTGGTGAAAGTATCAGAAGACAATATAAATACACATAGCTAAGACCTTTTATTGCCAATATCAGATACTTTAAAATAGCATCTAGCTCGTAAATGCCCAACACATTAGATTGTTTTAAAATACATCAAGCAACAAATATAATGTGCCGCTTTTTTTTTTTTTAAAAAAAGATGAAAATAGAAGCAAAACAAGATGCTAAAGTTTAATTTTCATCAACGCGTAATTTTCACGTGCTGTGTTTTGCTGACCCTTTGTTAAGGAGACACATTGTTGTCGACTTGAAGTGTCTAACTAAGAAATCATGCCGTGTTTAAGGGACTTTCTAGGTATTTAACCAAGTAATTTGTGACATCTTACATGTTCTTCCTTTTTTGAAAAAGGTAACATTGTATTCGTCAGCACCAAATCATAGTTGGTAGTCAAATATTAATCAGGGAGCATTTCATCTTACTAGGAGTCAAAGATTCATGAGTTATTCGTCACCATCTATATAGTACTGTTTACATGAGAATCTTCATTTGGAATGACTTCTATCCTCTAAACATCTACTGGTTCTTTCTTCACGCAGTCCACCAAATGCATGCTTGGATCACTCTCCTCAACCACTTCTTTCTGTTCCTTGTTTTTCATATTTTTCCAGCATTACAGGTGGTCCTTGGTATTCTTAGGAATAACCCACTGAATCTGCATTAAGGGAAGGAACAACTACCATAGTATATCAGTTAATCTTAGTTTTTTTGATAATGGTAACATATATCAGTTAATCTTGTTGCAGTGCGAGAAGAGATGGCAGTTGCTTTCTTCTCATGGCACAAAAAACATCCGAAAGTCAGTTGTATCCCCCTTCTCTGTAAAAATTGATGAGTCAGACAAGCTTTCCTGACAACTAACGAAGAAAAACATGCGACCTTGAAAGAGGGCTTTTAGTTTCCAGACAAATTTTCATTGCCAGTCTGAAGTGTGTGCTTCTGTAAGCATACAGTACGCAGAGTGGACTGAGGACTATTTGCTTCCACTATTCCATATAATTAAATCCTCAACCTCAATATTCCTAGTAAAACAAGAGGTGAACAACAACAACATACCCAATGTAATCCCACAAGTGAGGTTTAAGTAGGGTAGAGGGCACACAGACCTTACCCGTACGTTGGGGATTAGAGATCTGATAGACATTTGACTCAAGGAAAACCATATTAAAACAAAAAAATAAAGGAAGTGAAAAAGTCATGGCAATAATAAGAAAGCATTCTGGAAAAAAAGGAATAATAGATACAATGAAATAATGTGCTAATCTAAGTACAAGAGACTGTGGATAGTAAGAGAAATCGAAGGAAAAGAAAGTACCGGAGAAATACTACAACTAGTATGGAAGTATAAGCAAGACAAGACTCTACTGTCTACGAACTTTCTATCCTAATCAGTGTTCTCCACAACCTCCTATTGGGGTCATGTCCTCAGTATGCTGCAAGTATGTGACATCCTGTCTAATTATTTCTCCCCAACAGTTCTTTAGCCTGTGTCTACCTTTCCTACCTTTCCTGAAATAATCTATAGCCAACTTCTCACACCTTCGTATTGGGGCATCCTTGCATCTCCTCTTCATATACCCGATCCATCTCAGCCTTGCTTCCCACATTTTGTCTTCTACCAAGGCCACTCCTACCTTGTTCCGTATATTTTCATTCCTAATCCTATCTCTCCTAGTATACCTATACATCCACCGCGACATCTTCATTTCCGTAACTTTCATCATCTGAACGTGAGAGTTGTTGATTGGCTAATACTCTACCCCATGCATCGTAGTTGGTGTAACCATCATTCTCAACACTCCTAGTACTGTGAAAACGTGAAAAAACTCCAGTACTTTCAGCATTTCAGCCATACTACCAATCTCCTAACCATTTAATAGCCCTCTAAAAGAGAGGTTCCGTCCTTGAGAATTCCATGCCCTCTCAACTGATGACTCGGTGCAGTTGTTAAGCATCTACATGTTCCTCCTGTCATTACTCTATCAGTATAATCCATCATTCCCGAAGAAATGTTCATCTTACTAAAAAAACTCGTAGCCATATGTTTATATTTCAATTACATGTACCCCTTGTTTGGATGGTTGTAACTCGTTGTATTGTAATGTATTGTTAGTTTAAATACAATGTTTGCTTTGATTGTTACTTAGATTCACTTGTATCGTATCATTTAAATCCATTGTTAGGTAACGACGAAATGACCCATTTTATGTAACGATCGATTTGGTGTGGTTGCGTCATTACTTTAACAATATCTTCTCATGTTTTACTTTATTTATTATTTAATAATTCTAATTTATCATTTATCTTATCTTTTCATGGTATCTACCACATACTCTACAATTTCTTGTAGATTTATCATCCAAATTATGGATGTATGACATTATGTAACAACAGGGAACAATACAATATATCCAAACATTGTATTTATTGAAATAATACAGTGCAGTACAATACAATACATTAAAACACAATACAATATATTAGGAAACAATGCATAACAACCATTCAAACAAAGTGGTAATCAACAAAAACAACATACCCAGTGTAGTCCTACAAAGTAGAGTGTGCGGAGACCTGACCTCTACGTCAAAGTTAGAACGGCTATTTCCAATAGACCTTTGGCTCATGGTAAAAGCAGTCTAGCAAAAAATAATAAACTGCATATTGATGAATATGAATCCACCTCTTGAAGGAAGAGACAACATGAAAACACTAATGGTGGAGTGAAAAGAAGTTCCATTGAATTACTAACTTTGAGCAGCAAAGTGGAAAACCATTTTTACAATCAGGAAAAGCATATTTTGTTGGATGATAAGAATCAGACAGTGCCTCCAACTTCTTGCTGTATAAGTAGAATAATAAAAAGACCAACACAATTACCAGATATATGGACGATATGTAATACCACCAACCACCAGATTACATCTGATGATCATTACGGATTCATGGTTTCTGTCCATCACCAGACGAGCAATATATTCCCTAGGCATGTTTGGGAGTTGCCTAGCAAATATATTCTTCAATCCTATTAACCAAATCATATGCTCATCAACGCCATCGTTTGAAACATATACAAACTTGAGTCTTCCTGATTCCTCCTCCCTCTTTAAGCTCTCTACCCTTGCAGCATAGGCACCACTATCCTGTAAATTGTTAGTAAAAGTATTCTTTATACTTTCATCCTTCACCACTGCCCCTAAAACAGAACTAGTAGTGGTAGGTGGTGCAACATTGCCGGAACAACCAGTGCCACCTTCTTTCACTATCTTGGACAACTCAATTTTCACTGGATTATCACTCTTAAGCTTAGTATTCCTCCGTGAGGGTACCATAGCCACACTAGTCTCCTACCTCAAGACAGTGAAATTGTGCATGGAAGAAGCATCATAATCTTCCTCATCGTCATCACTGACGTCTTTGGAGTCATCTTTGGAGTCAGAATCAGCATCACCTCTGCGGACAGTGATACTTTCTAAGTCATCATTGGAGGTTAGAGCGCCATCACAGGTGTCAGAGAAAGAAGACGGAACGGTGGCGTGTGGTCATCAGATGCCATCTTGTGTTTGTGGATTGATGAGTTGCTGAAGCCGATGCAGAAGAGGCTGATGTGAGAGTGGTGGGCACCGCAATGGATCACTCAGAGAGAGCCTTTTATACTTATTTTGTCAAGGCGCTGAAAATTTCTGTGTGGAAGTGATAAATAATCATATTGTAGATTCTTAATCTATGGGTCTATAATGCCTTTAGTCTTTTATGCTCTGATATATCTTACTTTTTTGAAGTTCCCCCCTCTCTCTCCCTTTCTGGCCCTAAAAAAATAATAGTAAAGAAAAAGACACAAAAGAAAAAACAGTAAGAGAATTTGACAGAATGGTTGTGCATATTTCAGGTGATTGTGAATAAATCACGTGCTCAATGGCGTGCCATGGTCACTACAGTTCCTTTCCAAATTGAGGACTTTAATAAGATTGTCCAGATATCAGATGATGTAAAGAGCATGCTCAAATCTAATCCAAATGTTTTCATGGAAAAGGAGGCACCATACTGCTACATGTCTAAAATTGAAAGAACATATGCAGAGCTAACTCTTGGGTGCAACTTAAGATATGTGGTATGCCATCTCTTTTTTAGTGTTTTTCAACTATCATTGTGAAATTCATTTGGATATATGTTGCCTGAGCTTTATGTCTACCGTAAAAACTAGCTCAGTATAAATCATTATCATGTGTTTAACGCTGAATTAGGAGATAATTTTCATAATAGCATGTAAAGCTTGAGCAACAATCAGAACTTGATATTATCTGTTTTAAGTAGATAGATCTTTGAACTTCTGCTTTGCAAGTGTTCTTCAAATTTTGATTGGTGCAAGTTCAGTTATGGCGGTTTCTGTCAAAACATATATGAGCCCATCTCCAACCCCCCCAAGAAAAAAAGATGAAAATAACAAAAACACAAGTTAAAATTGTAGGCAAAAATAGAGACAATAGTTGATAAGTTTAAAAAAGAATAATTGGAAGTATTTATTCTTTGTCCACTCACATATTACCTCTTTTTTCCTTGTTAAAGTGGAAAAAAGATTAGATGCATTGAGAAGAAATTTATCTGGCAAGGGAATCCAAGGAGACGTTACTTCTAGTAAAATGGAATTGTTACTACCGGTAAAAGGGAAGGGGGATTGGGCATAAGAAACTTGACGCAGCACAATATAAGCTTACTTATGAAATTGCTGTGGAGACGCAATTCTGAGGAGCAAGCTTTGTGGAGATGGATGATTTGTGTTAACTATGGGAATGAAGGACAACGGTGTTCTAAAATGGTTGCCTCTCCTTTTTGAGTTAGTATATTAAAATCCATCAGGAAACTGTAGCCCTTGCTTGCTAATAATTTCAGCTACAAAGGAAATGGGCAGAAAATATCCTTCTGGAAGGATACTTGGATTGGTTCCCAACCTTTAAAAGAACTCTTCCCTGCTGATTCAGACACCTGATGCAATTTAAAAAGTTTGGGAACTTCCATAGGGGTGAAATGTCAATCTTAGAAGATTCTTAAATGATTGGGAGGTCAATAAGATAGCTGAACCATTCAAGGTGGTTTCCTTTACATATCTAGTTGTTAGGGAAACATGCTTGACACATGATAACCTGAGGAGAAGGGAATGTAGTTGTGCTCAAAATGTTATCTAAATGGAAGAATTCAGAAAGTATTGGAATTTTATGTATATGTATGAAAGAGATTGAATGAGTCATGCAAAGGATACTGGAGAACACTATTAAAATGCGGAATATGGGATGGAAGGGACTGTGAAGCAGAAGAAATGGTGGGAAAAAATCTGGTAGGAAAAATGATTATAGTAGATTTAATCATCTAGAAGAACCTATCTAGGTTACACGGCCTCTGCATTTCATTGTTTTTCCAACTTTGAGCCTTATAATTGGCACCTCAACAGTAATTCACATAGCACAAAAAAGGCTATCCTTTTATCCTAAGGTCTGCCTTATGGTTTCTGTAATTGATACACAACAAGATATTTGGAACAAATGCTGACATAGTTGTGTTCGCTGTGTATCTGGCAATTCCATATGCAATTATATCACTGATCAGTTTTTGCTTCCAATGTTACTCTTCTGTCAACTGTTCAATGATCTTGTTTATGGTTTTCTCTTAATTGAGCTAATTGCCGTCTTTTTTGTATTTTAGAGCAAGGACAAATTGTTTTCAGCACAACAGGATATTCTTCTGCAAGCAGTTCGAATAGTCAAGCAGCATGGGGGCACACTGGCTGATCCTTGGAGTCGTTAATTTGCATTGGAACAAAGATGTCTCAGTCTTGTGGTTAGATTTCCTTCATGTCTTTTTCATCTGCTCAACACATTGTACGGATTTAAGTAATGAGTGAAGCTTTAACTTGTGAATATTTCTACCAAGAAAAGTTTCTACGTTCATTTTTGTATTGCGGCAAAGGACTTGTTTAGATGGCCATGTACTTCATTTTGCAAGCTTGTGTATTGAAACAGTTTTCGTGTAACATTTTGGTGAAGCATCTTAAACACTATGGGAGCTAACACCTTCCTGTAAATAAATCCTCGAAACTTCAGAAAGCCAGTTAATAGGTCTTGAAAGGGGTAAAACAATTAATTCAATCTGTAGAATATAGGCTCATGTTTTATAATAAAATGGGTGCATCCTAAATAACTGAAATATTTTTACTTACATCACTGTCAAGAGTGCATGGGGTGCAGGATGGGGAAAAAAAATGAAAAAGGGGGAAAATGCTTTATTTGCAACATACATGTTAGAATTGCTGCACCGTTGGACAGTTGTGGATTATTTACATTGCACAAATCTGGAATAAAATTACAAATTGGCATGCTTCTGAGAACATAAAAATGGTTTGTAATTGATAAAGAAATGAATCTTGGGCCTAACTCAACCTCAAAAGTTAGCTCATTAGGAGAGGATTGTCCAAGACCATATCAGGAGTTTATGTTCCCATCGCTTAGCCGATGTGGAACACCAACAGCCCCTGCACGCCCAGGATTGGACATCTGGAGCATCAACAATATTAGATGGGGAACCTAACATCAGAAAATGAATTAGGATAGGCCTGACTTTGATATTTTGTAAAGAAATGGATCTTGGGCCTAATTCAATTCCAAAAGCTAGCTCATGAGGGAGAGGATTGCCAAAGACCGTATAGGATTGCCACACTGTATAAAGAGTCCATGTTCCTATCCTTTAGCTGATGTGGGATACCAACATTAATTTTCTGGTTGATGACTAAACCTTAATTTCATCACTACTTTTCAAATATTCAACAAAAGTTTCTGATGTGGGAGTCACGAAGCTTCCATTCTCCAAAAATGGCACTACCCTTTCTTGCTCAAGCTCTAAGCTTTCCCCTTACCTTGAGACAATCGCTTATCTTATGGATATTTCTATGCCATTTCTGCTGAGTGATCCATCTTCTTCTTTCTCCTTCACTTCAATTACTGCACCATTGTATTCTAGCAACCTTGCATTCAATCTCTGGTCAAGACAAGACAACAACTGTCCATCTGTAACGTTTCAATGGCTGAACCAAATACTGACATGAAAGAGAGACCCTTCTATAGATGTATGCGCTAGAATTTCTTTCTGCAGCATATGTGCACCAACCTTCTTCCCTCCATTCTAGCATCAAAATCTGATGGTAAAGCATCAATGCCGTTCAAATTTAAGCTAGGCTCTGCAGTATCCACAGAATTGGAAGTCTCAGAGTTTTATTTTATTTAATATTTCATATACTTGAATCTTGATAGACTAACATTGCTTACTGAATGCCACGAACTTAAGCTATCTTGGCTTTTGTTCGTCGAGCCTTTTGAAGATCTGCCAATATGGCCGATGAGTAGAAGTGCTTCTATCTGTTGGTAATTCTACTGGAATCACCGGCTTTCAATTGACTTCTCTATGTGCGTCTAAGTAATCAGTTTCTAGTTCAGTGCATGCATGTATAGCCACAACTTTACATGTCTTCAGAATGGCATCATGTCCCTCTAAAGTTTTCCATGAAGAATTTTCTCCGTGCACTGCAGCAATAAGTTCTCTAAAGCTTCATGTTTCCTGCAAGCAACCATATATGGAAAATCCACCATGGCGGTGGTGAAAAGTTCATGGAATGGATTTGATACCTTTTAAACCTGATCGGACCTAGCTCTAGGTTTTGGGAGGCTTGAAGAAGACCTGTAAAGCAACAATGGAGACACTGATATTCAATGAGGACGATGTCAAGTTCTCGAGCGATCTCAGGATCTTTTATCTTCAATAAGAGTTTGGCGGGTTCATGAAGGACATCATAAGCTTCCCTCAAATATAGAATTTGATCAGCAGTTTTAAATATTAATATATATGGTGTTCCATATGGAAAAGAGAGTTTATTATAGTGTCCCACATGGAAAAGATCATTATATATGGTGTCCCACATGGAAAAGATCATTATATACTGTGCCGCCAACCAGGATGTCCATCAGAGATATGAAACACAGGTGAGTGTAAGTTTTGGCTGCTAGGGACTAGGGTTTTCTTGAGAGCTTTTTACCTTATTCTGTCGACATAATTTCATAATCGGTTCATTTATTTAGTCATTTTATGTTGATAATATAGTCATCACGAAGATGGTATAGTCATTTATGTTGATAATATAGTCATCACGGACAATGATGAAGATGGTATAGTTAAAATGAAGCAATGTTTCAGCATAGTTAAACGAAGCAATGTTTCAGCATTTCCATGCAAAAGACTTAGGCAAATTGAAGTATTTTTGAGCCACTGAGGTTATGCAGTAAAAAATCAGGAATTGTCATCTCACAACGTAACTGTACATTCTTGAGGGGAAAGGTATGACAGTCTTAGCATGATCAACAACCTTGTATATGGATATGGATATCAAACTTCGACTAACTTAGGGAGTGCCTTTTAGTAATTCCAGAAGACACAGGCAGCTGGTTGGTAAGTTGAACTTATGTCATGACTCACAGTAACTCGACCTGACATTGCCTTTCTTCTAAGTAGTGTAAGTCCTATGGACTCTCCATGTGATGGTCATTGAGAAGCAATTGTTCGTATTCTTTGATGCATTGAACCAGCCCTAAGCAAAGGATTGCTTTTTGAGGATCAAGGCCATGACAGATTGTTGGATGCACATGCACTGATTGGGTGAGATCACCTTTTGATAGGTTTTCCACGCTAAGATATTGTGCTACGCTAGGAGGTAATTTCGTGTCCTGAATGAAAGAGTAAAACAAAATGTAGTTTCTCAATCTAAGTGCAAAAGAAGAATCTTGAGCAATGGCTATAGTAACTTGTGAGCTAGTTTGGATCAAACAACGGTCAGGAAATTAAGTTTTGGAGAAATGATGCCTGATGGAGCTTGAGTGATAACCAAATGGCCCTTCATATTGTGTCAAATCCGGCGTTTCATGAGAGGTATAAGAACATTAAGATTGACTGTCATTTATCAGTGAAAAGATACTTTTAAAAGATATTGTTACAAAATATGTGAAGTAAAATGATCAACTTTCAAGTATTTTTACTAGGTTTTTCATTGGTCCTCGTATTTGTTACATTTCGAGGTCAGTACATATGACTTATGCAGTAGCTTGAGGGGAGTGTTAGGATGTTTATGCTTATATTGTCCCACATGGAAAAGGATTATTTTATAGTGTCCATGTGGAAACTCCACTAGATTTACTAGTGGTGCTAAGTTAGGAGGAAGTTGAAGACGTCTCTTAGTATTCCTGGGAGTGGACAGGCAAGAGATCTGTACTCTTTTGGCGTAAGGCTATGGAGAGTTGGAAAAATGGGTTCAGGTGACCAAATGCTAACAATGGAACCGTTACAATGTGAATATCATCTCTGCTCATGTTCATTTTCTTTTTTTGCTTTTTGAATCTCTGCGGATTCAATTCCTTGCTTTATGTTGGTCTAAGGTACATGGTAAGGGGTATTTTTTTTTTTTAAAAAAAAAAGATGAATGGGGCAGCAAAAAAATTGTAAGTGTTTCTCAAGGGATTGAAATGACTTTCAATAGCTTTCAATAATTTTATTAAGCATTGAGGGATTTTAAATAGCCAATGTAAAACACAAAGTCTGCATAATTTGAAATTTAAAATAACCTAAAAAAAAATCTCAACAACTTAACTAAAATTCCAAGTTCAAATTTATTTAAACTAAACAACTTATTTTGCTAAAAACTATTGCAGTAACTAAAAGAAAATTTCAACACTCCTCCTTTGCTTTAGTTACTGCAATTTAAAAAATTTGTTCCTCAATTTCTGCTTCTACTGCTTGTGCTTGAAGATTTTTTTTGAACTTGCAAAATTTCTTCTTCTTTTTCTTTTTTCTTTTGTTTTTTTGCTTAAAAAACACCATCAATGCTCTTCTCTTGTTTGAAAGTGCTTTCATCTGAAAATTGTTGGATCTGCAGAGAATTGCTTTTGTTACACCCAAAATCTCATTAAGGCAGATTGACACCCGACAAGGTTAGGGAGAACCAACTTGTAATCATGTACTATCTATGAACATTAGAAGGTGCTTCCATACTAAACATGCTTTCAAGAAAGTAGATAATAATAACAAGGCAAAAGGAAATACATATGACTAGACCGTTGGAGCCACGATGCTTAAAATATGAGGCATGACTACACTTTATTTTACATAGTCTACAAAACCTCTAGATGAGGAACACTATCTGATGAAGATAGGGACAGGCCTCGTCCCATGACTCGCTATTATAAAATACAAAAAGAGATGCTCTAGATCCAAAAAGCCCCAAAGCAACCTGGAGCTTAGCAATAGCAATTGGATATCCTGTACTTCTACTAGGGAGATCTACTAGCTCCTACACCTACAACATGAAATGCAGCTCCCTCCTGGAGGGACGTCAGTATGAGATAATGTACTAAATATGTAAGGCAAGAGGTACTGTTATACCGAAAAAATGGCTTTTTTAAAAAAAAAATTCGAAAATCAAAATCGATCTAAAACTCAATTAATATAAGTATAAACCAAATTTTCGAAATTCGAAAGGAAAACAGAGTCGCCACCTATTTTTAAGGAAAATAAGGAAATCGATAAACATTTAAAAAGACCTAACAGAAAAATCTTTTTAAAATTCAGAGAAAGGGTTCGGGTTCACATTTCCATTTCGAGAAGGTTTTACGCACTTGAAATGACCGCTAAATGCGGTTATCCGATGATTAATATATTGACTAACAATTTTAAGATTTTTTTATTTGACTTTGAAAAGTTGACTGGTTTTGAAATTGATTAATTTTGAAAAAATTTGACTGAACTTGACTAAATTGAAAAACAATTGACTAAACTTGAAAAATTGTCTTTGTTTGAAAAATTGAATTGAATGTGAAATTTATCTTTTATTTTTTCTTTTGATTTTATCATTTTATTTTATTTTTGTTTTTTTATCTTTTATGCTAATATTTTTTCCAAAAAATAAAACAACATAAATGATTTGACATGCCGGGGAATTCAATTAGATTAAAACCAATAATGAATAAAATGTTAGCATCCAAACAAATACAAAGATACAGAAATAAAAGAAGAGAGTTGAGGATTCTGGGCCTTTGTCCTATTTAAATCTGTGTTGCAACTTTTGAGTCCTTTCCTTATGCTGCTCTATATACTCATGTATATTGGTGTATATAGTGCGATTCTTGCTTCCCGGGGCCTGTATAACAACTTATTTCTCCTGGGAGTTGGGCTGACTCGAGGAAAGAGGAAGTTTGGGCCTTCATGGCCCAAGAAATACAGAATGGGGAGTCCAAAAGGGGCTCGGAGCATCGTTCATGCAAACAAATGATAATAAGGATTAGTGAATGATTCAAAGATACATCTAGGCAAGATTAAAGAAGACACAAGCATAGAAAAATAGATAACCTTGAGAATAACTAAAGCATATATTTTTTCAGGATTAGCTTATGTTGCAGCAAAACATCATTAACACACACAAAATTGCAGCAAACATATCATTAACTTGCAGCAACATACCGTTAACACACATATCATTTCAACAGCAAAGAAAGTTTAGATAGCAACCAAGAAGAATCCTATGGTTGAACTTTATACTTAAGCACTCATATGATATCTTAAACAATTCATAATGTAACAACCACAACATCAAATTACAAGGAGAACCAAACTAAAACAACAGCAAAGCAAATTGACAGCTTTGCTGGAAGATCCAAAAACATCAGTAAGGTGTCTTGACCTGATCATGATATTGTTTCTGAAAGCAACAATTACTTTAACATTTTTGTCTTGATTCTTGACAATGTAACAGTAAACAAAGAGATATAGCAACTAAGAGAGGGACACAGATGGCTACATAACAAAATAATCACTAGCTCACTTCAACAAGATATGGGCTGCGAACAACAAAACAGAGACAATACAGCCTTTCTTATTACCACTTAAAACCTTCAGAAAGGACCCATTTCCAGATGTTAAAACCAGAAGAAAACAAAATAGCAATTTAGGATGACATTTCAAACAAACAGGACCACTTGAATTGACCCATTACAGTATCAACACAGCTGTTTAAGGTATGCAGCAGTACAAGAATGTTTTCAACATATTACCAAGAGCTTGTAGTCGTTCCAACTGAAAAATGCAACTTAGGTCAAAGGTTAACATGAAGGGAATGTTAACTAAACTTGAAACAAGACCAACAGAGCGAGACACTTTCATCTCTTAAACACACTGGAAAATGCAGTGCTTTCAAGACAAAGATATTTCTACTTCAAAACATACTCGTATCCATTTAAGTATCATAATCTCATCATCTTAGCAACAAAACTAATTTCCATAAGTCAAATGGAATTGAAAGAAAACATATACTGAAAATAACCACCCTTAATCAGGTTGGATTCAATTTATGATAAATCCCAAAATCTATGAATCTTGTGACTAACACAGAGATAAAATTCGACTTATTTCATTGACTAATGCAGCAACTATCAATATACTCCATAGAAACAGGAAAAATCTTCAACACAACACAACCATCCAAACCTTATTCGTTCAGCAGCGACAACACCATACCATCTTTCGTCGTAACAAGGCATTTTCAATCAAGACCAACAGAATGTTCACATGAAAACTTCGATACAACTTCACATATTAGAACACAATATATGAGACCCGCAAATGAACAGTGAGATTGAAGTATTACCTTTGTCGGGGCAGCGAACTGGGACGACGACGAGCTTAAAAGTGAACTTTGATACCGCCACGAACCTTATTCAAAACTTATCGACTCCGAAATCACGTGTCCTAGATTCTAAATCAACGAGCAAGATTTGCCTAAAGCTTTTCGAAAAATTTCACCAAAACGGCTAAGGATTCAAGTTTTGTTTTGGTTTTTTTCGAGATTAATTCCGGTCGCCAAGCTTGATAGGCTTTCTGAGATTTTCGATGGTTGCAAAAACCAGTTGAGTTTTCGCTAGGATTTTTGTGATTCAATCGCCCGGCCCCCAAACGATGAGGAAAAGGCTGAATTTATAGGGAACGACTAGGGTTTGAAATGGGGGAAAACACAGGGTCAAATTGGGAATTTTCGGGGATCAATTTGAATTCAAAGTTCAAATTTCTCCTTAGGGACAAGAAAATCTCTGAGATTTGTTCCCTAATCTTCAACAGATTCAAAATTCAACCGCTGATTGAGGGGTTCGATACGCATGCATAGGAACGTAGGGGAGCGCGGTCGGTCAACTTGACAGAGGAAAAAGCGGTGGGTTGTCGAGGCACGCGTGGGGACAATAATGTTGGAGAGTTGTCGATTTTCATCGGGTCTAGGACTTCTGGTTGGGGTCGGGTGAAGAAGGAGAAGGAGGAAAGCGGATGAATGGGGGAACACGGTGAGGGAGAAGGAGAAAGAGTGAACTGGTGAGGGAGATAGAATGGCGATGGGTGAGATTTTGGTGTGGCTGCTGGTTTTCGCGAGGGAGATGAAGGGAAAGGGGAAAGGGAATTAGGGCTGGGGCATGTGGAGAAAGAAGAAGTAGGAGAGAAGAGGATTTGGGGGCGCGTGGCCCCCACGCAGTTACATATATATCTTCTTTTTTTTCGAAAACTAATTATTTCAACTTAAAAAAATTAAAAGTTCGGTGATTAATTAATGTCGTGGAGGGTAAAAATTGGGTGTCAATAGGTACTATTTGTGAAATAAGAACTCAAATGAAATCATGCACCAATGTAAGGATAGAAGACCACCTTTATTCATATTGTGGAATCATGTATTTTATGTCCTTTTCATTACTTTACCTTTCTTTACTTTACAATCGGTGCACAGTATATAATACAAATGACCAGCTGATCAGTGGTAAATCTATATCGGGATCGACCCTTGCTAGGCTTTCCTTTCACGCTTGGGATACCTCCGTAATACTGGGATTGACCTATGCTAGGTGATTTTTCCACTCCTGGATACCACCCATCAATAAGCAACTTCACTTTATCTTTCATTTACATTTTAGATGATTTTTTTGGTGGTCAATGACATTTTGAGCTGCAGGACTATAGACATAGCAAGTGACATGTAAATAATTATATAAGATAATACCACAACAAAGAGAGTAGGTTACACAATTAATAAAATATGTAAGAGATGAAATAACACGTGGATTTTATCTAGATAAAAAGAGAACTCATGTATCTTGGTATCCAAAGTGTATATGTAGACTTGACAATGACTATATATTGGAATATATCAACATGTTAAAGAGCGGAGACAAGGTTATTAGTCATGTCAGAGTTTGTAAGTGCGTCCATGTGCCAAGGAAGAATCTAGACTTCATGCCAAATAATAGTAGATCGAGTAGCCTTACAAACCTTGCTGTAGCACCTTGATATTACCTGGAAGTAACCTCTCTTTCTCCCAAATATTTATCTACAATAGAGAGGGTGATAAAACTAGTATTAGTAGCTAATAAACATGTTTTGGCAATCCAATATCACCCAAAAATAATACTTGGGTAGCAAGCTCGTAATTATTAACCCAAAGACATTCCTTCAACCTTTCCTTCTCTAATCGTATTTGTCTAATACACATTTTCATATATATGGCATATTTAGCTTGTTTTAGTTCCATAATAAGCTCAAAACAGTTTTCCAAGTACAACTTGTAACAACTCCATGCAACACACAATTAAGTAGCATAACATTACGCTCTTTCCCTACATTTCGACGCAACACTTCACAGCCTTCCCAACCTTAACCAAACTATTCTTAACATAGTTACACACAAAACAGTCACAAATCACGTCCCCACTCATCAACGTGACAAGTTCCTACCAAAAGCATATTTAAGATATCATATTACAACTCGTTTTAAAGGAAAACAAGGATAGTGCAACAACCTTAGTTTATCATTTCCGACTTAAACCTTGTTAAGAACTTCAACCTCCATAATTAACCCAACCAAGTATAGAAAAGTAAACAACAATTTTTTTTGAAACATGCTCTTCAATATTTCACACAAGCATAACAAACATATCTTCCTTGTTTTTCATGGGAGAATTATACTAAATCCACAGGTATTTTTACTTACCTTAACCTCCAAGAACCCTAAAGGTGTGTTATGGCTGCTTTGTAAGGGCCAGAGAGAGCAAGGAGAGATTTGAGCCACCTTTTATCAAGTTGTTGATGCACCTGCTTGGACCTTAATGGGCTTCAATTCGGTGGGCCTTAGCTGCCCATTTTCCTTTCACTTGGTTTGAGCCCAAATTGTCGAGTAGGTTGTGAATGTACTTAGGCCCTTTATCTATTCATCTTGGGCTGCCAATTTTGTCCCTTTATAATGCTAAACCATGGGCTAAAATGACACCCTTAGCTTGGTCTTTATTGGACTTGGACAAATTTGGGGTTGGGCCTCGTCTCTGTTTCTTTTTCTTTTTACCTTAATTTGGGCCTCGAATTAGCCCACTAATGTAAGAATTAATCTTCCACATTTACCTTAGCCCATTTAAGCTAAGCAAGTAGGTGACTCACCTGCTAGCTTCTTAAAGTCCCACAAGCACCTCACTTCTTCTACTCCATTTAAGACTGCGATCTCCTTAAAATTGACTTAAAACATATATATATACTCATCTTAAGCGTTAGATTTATATATAGCCCTCCAATTTGAAATTTAAGCATTTTAAAAATTGGTGCTCGCTCAATCAAGTCATGTTATGTTCTATATGCATAGGACTAGTACACGCAAGATATGGAGTGTTGAATCATCCCTCCTACCATCTCGTTTCACTCGTATTGAAGATATGCAGGTTACGGGGGATCTCACCTATAAAGAGGTACCTATTGTTATTCTACATCGTCAAGTTAAGAAACTAAGGAATAAAGAAATAGCTTCAGTAAAGGTACTTTGGAGGTACCAGCAAGTAGAAGAGATAATGTGGGAGGCTAAGGAAGCAATGAAATCTAAGTACCCTCATCTATTTGAAGCTAAAGAGAGAGCCCAAGATGCAGAATTGGGGTATTAATAGGTACATGTGTTTGGATATTTATTATGTTGTCAAAAGTTTGTTTAAGTGAAGGTTTGAACTTGCTTAAACTATCCAGTTATGCTAACATTGGGGGACAAATGTTCCTAAGAGGGGACGGATGTAACACCCCACATCTTACGTGTACTAGTCTTATGTATATGGAACATGATATGGCTTGATCGAATGAGCATCAATTTTACAAGTGTTTAAATTTTAGATTGGAGGGCTATATGTAAGTCTAACACTTAAGAGGATCGGTTGTACATATGTTTTAAGGGTGTAATTGTAGCCCATGGTTAAGCATTATGAAAGGGGCAAAATTGGCAGTCCAAGATGAATAGATAAAGGGCCTAAGCACATTCACAACCTACTTGACAATTTGGGCTCAAACCAAGTGAAAGGAAAAGAGAAAAATGGGCATCCAAAGCCCACCGAATTGAAACCCAATAAGGCCCAAGTGAAAGGGCAAAGTAGGTGCATCACCTCTTTAATAAAATGTGGCTCAAAATAAAGGAGCAAGTTGGCAGAGAGTAGTCCCTTTAAAAGGGGTTAAAACCAGCTCCTTGAAGTCACTTAACGTTGGGGAAAAAAATCAGCTTTGTGTGAGTTTCTCTCTTGACTTTACAAAGCACTGATAACACACCTTTAGGTTTATTGCAGAGGACCTAATCTTTGAAGGTTGAGGTAAGTGAAATACCTATGAATTTAGTATAATTTTTTCATTAAAAAAACAAGAGAAGTATGGTTGTTATGCTTGTGTGAAATATTGGACAACATGTTTCCAAAAATTGCTGCTCACTGTTTTTGGTTATTAAGGGATTGTTCTCTTCTTGGTTGACTTTATTATGAAGGAAGGTTGAAGTTCTTAACAAGGTTTAGGTAGAAAATGATATACTAAGGTTGCTGCACTATCTTTGTTTTCCTTAAAAGAATGAGTTATGGTATGATATCCTAAATATGCTTTTAGTTAGATCTTGTGAGCTGATTGATGGGAGACTATGGTCTCATGTCTCCCATTTGTTTTGGGACTGTTTTGATGTGTAAATATGTTGAGAGCAAATTTGGTTGAAGTTGAAGCAGGTTTGAATTGTTGACGACAAAATATAGGGAAAAGGTATAATGTTATGCTATCTAATTGTGTGTTGCATGGAGTTGTTATACGTTGTACTTGATAAGCTGTTATGAGCTTATTATGGAACTAAAACAAGTTGGATACGCCATGTATATGAGAATGTGTATTAGAAAAATACGATTAGAGGAGGAAAGGTTGAACGAATAATCTTGGGTTGATAATTACGAGCTTGCTGCCGGAGCGTTATTTTTTTGGACGAGATTGGATTGCCAAAACGTGTTTATTAGCTACTAATACTAGTCTTATCACCCACTCTATTGTAGATAGATACTTGGGGAAAAAGGAGGTTACTTCAAGGTAATAACGAGGTGGTACAACAAGGTATGTCAGGCTACTCGATTTCCTATTATTTGGCATGAAATCTAGATTCTTCCTTGGCACATAGAGACACTTACAAACTCTGACAAAACTAACAACCGTGTCTCCACTCTTTAACATGTATATATGTTCTAATATATGGTCATTGTCAAATCTGCATATATACTTTGGATACTACGATACATGAGTTCTCTTTTTAGCTAAATAAAGTCCATGTGTTATTTCATCTCCGACGTATTTCATTAGTTGTGTAACCAACTCTTTTCATCGGTGCTATTTTCCTACATGATTATTTACATGTCACTTGTTATGTATATAGTCTGCAACTCAAAATGTTATTTCTAAAATGTAAATGAAAGATAAAGTGGAGTTGCTTATTGACGGGTGGTATCCCAAGGGTGGAAGAGAATCACCTAGGGTTGATCCTAGTATTACAGGGAGTATCCCAGGGGTGAAAGGATAGCCTAACATGAGTCGATCCCAATATGGATTTACAAACTAATCTCTTTTGTATTATATATTGTGCACAGATTGTAAAGTAATGAAAAGGAAATAAAGTACGTGATTTCACAATATGAATAAATGTGTCCTTTTATCCTTAAATCGGTGCATGATTTTATTTGAGTTCTTATTTCACATATAGTATTTTTTATACCTTACATATTCGGTACATTATCTCGTACTGACATCCCTCCTAGGGGCCTGTATTTCATGCTGCAGGTACAAGAGCTAGTAGATCTCCCTAGTAGGACTACGGGGTATCTAGCTGCTATTACTGAGTTTCAGATTACCTCGGGACTTTTTGTATCTAGGGCATATATATTTGTATTGTACAATAGCTAATCATGAGGTGGGGCCTGTCTCGACCCTTATCAGATAGTGTCTCTCATCTAGAGGCTTTGTAGACTATGTAAAGTAAAGTGTGTTCATGTCTCGTATTTTAGACATCGTCGCTCCAACGGCCTAGTCATATGTATATCTTTTTGGCTTGTTATTACTGTCTATTTTCCTGAAAACATGTTTAGTATAGAAGCACCTTATAATGTTCATAGATAGTACATGATTACAGGTTGGTTCTCTCGAGTCTTTTCGGAAACGGGTGCCAGTTAGCCTTAATGGGTGACAAAAGCGCCCGCCAAGAGTCCCAATAGGCCCCGACAATGCATGGTAGCATTTATGGGCCAAATAATAGGAAACAAGCGATTTTGTTAGTTTTTTGTGGGTGTTATCCTACAGATTCTGGGGCTCCGAGCCCATTGTTCCTGAAAAAGTATACTAACTCGTCCGTAGCGAGCCCGCCAAGAGTCCCACGTGGATATTGAAATAGAAATTAAGTTAGATTATGACCAGCGCAAATATATTTTGGGCTAAAATTCGGGTTGGATCATGACTCGCTTAATCTCAATAATTTTAATATATTATTATTATATTTTATAACCACAATTTGAATTTCAACTCGAGAAAATAAAAGTTACAAATTGATAAATAAATCCTAGAAGATATAAAATAGATAGTAAGTCATACCTTTAATATGATATCATACATTACACCAATGTAAATAAAGAGCCTTAAACAGGGTGAAATTGAAGATTATTTTAGAATGGATTAAGATTTGAATGGATTGAGGTTGAATCCAATTCAAATTATCTTAAACACAACTCAAAATTTTGGGCAGGCTGCGTGGGGTACCTATATTTGGGCACTGACATTCTTTTTTGGATAGACTAAAAAAAAAAAATGTGTCACGTAAAATGGACGGAGGGAGTACTTATGCAGAAGCCAGAAAGGAGCAAGCTTTCTATTAACTGATTGATTCGAGTAACTGAGTTCATTAAGAGGTACTGGTCATATTGTGTTTTGTTTGCTCCTACATGGAGGCATTTTGGAGTGTAAAGTATTGTTGCTAGCTGCTATGCAAGGGACATTAGACCTCGACAATATATACGGCTAACAGAGATACCTTTAAAAAAATAATTCTTTACTTTAATATGGTACCACAATAAAATATAACCCCAAAAAGTCAATGTGGTAAATATGGGGTTATGATATTCTCATCTAACTACTGCTTTGGACTGTATTCATCATGCTTGTCCATTTATTTTCTTGCATGTTTTCCTTAAGTTGTGTATCGTGAAATTTGTGCAGGGTTTCAGAGGATTTGCTCAGTCATGAAAGTGGAGTTGGAGATCGAGGATTTTGTGCTGGTTCTGGTGGAGGTTTTGCCTTAAGTTCTTTGTGATAAGATTTTACTGTTGAACTATGATTATGGTAGTTCTAGAATTTGAGAATGTCTCTTTGAATTTTTACTCTATACCGGCCCAACCTTATAACCAAAATGCATCCATATTTCAGTTTTTCCCAAAATAGCCCATTTTTGTATATATTTCGGAAAGAAAAGATTTCATCCTAAATATGCTGGGAATTGAATACCCCAATGTTCCAAGTGGGATAACCTCCTTTATGATTTCATTCTTATATGATTTTTGTGCCTCAAATTCCATTCTCCTTATTGATTTATGAAGGAAGAGTGGGTTGAGGAAATTGGAAACCTATTTGGAATGGACACGGAAAATCGATGAGTGAAGCTGTGGTGTGAGAGTGTTTTTTCATTCTTTGATGCTCAGAAAGGAACTGATTGAGAGTGATATTTGTATTGATCATTACGTATTTAGATTGTTGGTTGCACAAATGAGTTTTGTGATTTGTTAAAGTTTTTTTACAAGTGATGATTGAACTTCGTTGGGATTGTTATTTTGAAGTTGCGGATGTTTTTTGACCTATTTTAGAATGGTGTTTCCATGAGTACACATTTTACATGTGAGAAGTTTAGTTTTTCTACAATTCTACATAATAATAATGTAAGAGCTCTTTGATGGAGGGATAACAAATAACTATCTCCAGATTAGTTTTAGTATGAGTATCCCATGTTCGTTTGGAGTATAATTTCGCTATAAATTATCCCCGAGTTATTTCAAAGTTGTAGCATTATTCTTATCTCACGTTGGTGTTTCCAACGATTCCGGCTACCAGAAGTTTCAACCACCAAAAATATCAAAGCAATATGGTAAGTTGTAGCTCCCCTCCCATTAATTAAGTTTAAAATGTCAAAATATTGTGGTATCTGCTCCATAAACCACATTATGCTTCATTAACGTAACATGCCAATCCAAACATATACTTCACCCATTTGAAACCATACCACAGACAGACACCCTTTTCACAATTACTATATATTGCAATATTCAATAGTACATGAAATTCAACCCCCATAACTGAAACACTCCCCATACCTTGTATAAACAAGACACATCCTCCTCTTTCTAAGATTCACCTCACCTCTTTCCTTCCTACGTTGGCGCTCGGTTCCGCTGGTTTAAAGACTGTACTACCAATTCTAAGGTTACAGAGCAGAGAATCGCGTCCACTTAAAAGGATATGGAAGAATCTATCTGTTTCCTTTGCTAGCAGATCTAGTCCTCCTGAAAGTTTCTCTGCGTTTTCAGTCAGATTTGAAGTTAGGAGGTGCAACTGCTCAGCTTCATTAGGATCTACTCCATCCTGTATAAGGGGATACAGCTTCTTCATACTTGTATCCACTACTTCAAGCTCTTTCAGTGCTGTGGTCCTTCCACTCAAGTAGATACTCCTAATCTCCTGACTAATAAAGTCGCGGACATCAACAAATGCTTCTGTCCACAAGCAAGTCTCGTGAACCTGCAGGTCTTTCAACTCCTTTGTAGAACCGGAAAACGTGACAGCAAACATGCTTAATATGAATACAGTTATTACCCTCACTCCATACATTGCCCGCATTAGAACCTTACCTTTTGCAGAATTCTTGATCTTAGGTAGGTTCAATGATTCGGTGAGGCTGTCTAAAATGGCAAAGCAATTCTCCAGTCTTGGGTTCTTTGAATTGATATGTTGCTTCCATCCATCCAATGAGGAACGAGCCTTTATGAACTGGTTTGAGGTTCCATCCAGGTTATGCAAGCCACACTGAAGATAAAGGTGTCCTTGGTTAAGCCTTGAGATATCAGAGCTGAAAGCAATGCAAATGTCCAGCAATTTCACACTGTTGTCCAAGTACACATCTATCCACTTCTCATCCCAGTCACATACGGGAAGTTCAAGCTCAGTAATTAGGGTTTTCACGTCTGTATGAATTGCACAAAGTGTACTTATTGCTTGTGTCATCCATGATAAAGTGAGAATATCTTCCTTATCTCCTGGCTTGAGACTCTTAACCCTCTCTTTTAATGATTCCTCAAAGGCATTTAACAGAGCAAGAAGCTTAGGAGACAAGTACGAGCCCTTAGGTAATATAAATTTGAAAGGATTTCCAAATGGAAGAAAAGGGCGGTCTGGTTCCTGTGGACGACTCATTTGGTTATCAATAAACTGCACAGATAATTACAAAAATAAGACCAAAAAAAGGAAGCAGCCTGTGGAATGGAGAAAAACAAAGCAACTACTTTTTACCCGTGATGACAAGGCAATTAATATGTACTAAAGGGCAATCCCGGTGCATAAAGCTCCCGCCATGCGCAGGGTCCGAGTAAGAGCCCAACCACAAGGGTCTATTGTGCGCAGCCTTACCTTGCATTTTTGCAAGAGGCTGTTTCCAAGGCTTGAACCTTGAAACCATGACCTCCTGATCACATGACAGAAGTTAATATGTACTAATAAGTTATATTAAATTATACATAATTTATTTGCGCCACACCGATATCCTAAACAGCTTTTTGAACTTCAAAAACAAATAACATGTCAAGCCAACAAACATAGCAATCCAACAAACCTTATTTGGGTTATGAATACTAAAAGAAATTGCAGTCAACAAGCAAACACTTTCAAAAATCCATCTGTAAATCACTTATTTAACAACCAGACCAAATATCTTTACTCAACAATGAAATGAAAACTATCTTTAACGTATCTTTGTGATAATCTCATTGCTCAGAATTAAGGAAGATGACATATACACCTTAATTACCTAAACATTCAGAGAATATAGAGAGAGATGAGTTTTTCTTATAAATAGGATGAAAGGTGAGCTAAAGCTCAAGTCTAGAAGAGCATATAAGAAACTTACATCATCAACAACAACAACATACTCAGTGGAAGAATATAAGAAACTTACATCAATAAACATATTTTCTTGTAAGAATACTCTCCCTCATCAGAAATTCATTCCAACAGAATCAGACTTATTCAATTACTACTAACTAAAATAAGGTAATCACTTGACAGTTCCTTAACATACATCAGTTCTCCAAAATCTAAAGGAAAAAAGTAACAAGCAACAGCGAGTTGGAGCATATAAGAAGATCCAATTCCCTCCACAAAGAGCAGGGAGGCCTAAGGATTATAGGACCCATCCTCTTAGCACATACCACAGCCATAGCCTCTTAAGAACTAATGCTTTCAAATTCACCAAATCAAACAAACTAACTACATAAAACAACAACAATTTGGAGAGAATAGAGTGTATGCAAGAGAGGCTATTTCCTTGAGCAAATTTAACTACATAAAACAAGAGGAAACTCATATCTGCTCAAATAAACCTCCAATCAACCCATAATCACATCTATAACACTCACCTGATGGTCAATATTACAATTCAAACGTTTTCCGAACAGTAAACACCAAAGTCACATTTCAGAGCCCTAAAACATACATACATGCACAAATACAGAAAAAAAATAAATATATGCGTATAAATCTAAACACACAAGCACATCTGCTCAGATTAACCACCAATCAACCCATAATCACATCAAAAACACTCGTCTGATAGTCCAGTACCACAAATTCAAACATTTCCCCAACAGCAAACCCTTAAAAAACATACATACATGTACAAATACAAAAAAAATACATACCTAAGTATAAATTTACACACACAAACATATAGCTCAAGGTAAAGAGGCTTTACAGTAGAGAGATGGTGGAAGAATCGCCGCTCGAAAGCTGAATTCGCAGACGGGTAGAATTTCAGAAATGATAGGGTTAGGTTTTGAAGATAAAAATTTTTGTCGGTGACCGTTGGATTGTGGATCGTCAAATTAAGGACGGCTAGGATTAGTGTAGTTTGCTGTGGACTATGGACATTTTATAATTTGCGTTACCGTGAGGAAGCGTGTAGAAGATTGTAGATGGGAAGAATCAGGCCGTTTATATTTTGGTGACGTCTTTTATAAGGCCGTGTTTGTTGGATTTGTTTATAGTGGGAAATTTCCGACAATTTATTAAGAGAGGAGTTTGAAAATTGCGAAAATTATTTGTTTCATGCTCAAATTAATAATTATAAAAATATCTTTTTAATTAATTAAATGAACTTAGGTACATACCCAATTTGTCACATGACATAGAAAATGGTTTCAAACTCTTGTATCAGCATGAGACTCTTAATAAAAGGTCGAGAGAAACTCTTAATAAGGAGATGGGGATGTTGAGTTGGATGTATGACCTTACTAAGAGAGATAAGATCAGGAATAAGATTATCCAGGAGAATGTGGCACTATACTCTTTAATGGACAAGATGCGGAAAACAAAACTGAAATGACTTGAACATATAAAAAGGAGTTGCGCAGACACCATAATAAGGGAGTGGGGAAGGCTGAATGTTGGGGACTACACAGAAAGATATAAGTAGGCCAAAAACGTATTGAAAAGAGTGGTAGATGATACATGGAACAACTTTATATTATCGAGGATATGACTCTAGATAGGAAGGAGTGGACGCGTTGATTAGGGTAGAATGTTAATAAGAGCGAAGTGTTGTTTTGTCTTGCAAGGATTTAGACTTATTAATGTCTGTCGTGTTTGGCTTGACTTTTAGCTTTTGGCTTTTGATTTATAAGCCAAAAGTTATAAGTTAAAAATTTTAACTTATGAATTTTAGCTTATTTTACCATTTTAGTTTAAAATCAAGCGCTTATAAGCACTTTTTGAATTTAACGAAACATTTCAGAGGTGTTTAAAAGCTATTTTGACTTTAAACCACTTAAAATAGTTCAATCCAAATAGACTCTTATTCTAATTTTTGTAGTTTTGATCATATGTCGTGTATTATGTGTCTATTATCACATTATTGCACTACGGTAATTATTTTTCTTATAGACTTTACATTGCTTTATTATTAGTTGTTATGCTTTCTTCACTGTTTTCTCTTTCTTTTACTTAGATGTACTGATGCACTTGAGCCGAAGATATTTCACAAATAGTTTGTCTACCTTCACGAGGTAGTAGTAAGGTCTACGCACACTCTATCCTTCTCATTACCCATTTGATAAGATGTTTCGACCTATTTCCATCGAAAAAGAAATGGGCAAAAAACTTCTAAATAGTAAATTGAAAATTGAGCTAAGGTCAAAATTGGATAAAATCTACATGTAAAGTTTGGGGCAATTAGATAAGGGATTGGGGGTTAATTTAGGAGCTTAATCTTTTGAGTTGATAGACAAGACAATAAGGGGCTTGTACAACTTTACAAAAATGAATTTGAGTGAGTAGAACTCCCGAATTGATCTTGGCACAAAGGATAAATTGTTGAACATCATAGTTTGATGATGTGTTTTAGGGACTTGGAATGCAAGTTATGAGCTTTTATTTTCATGTAGCATGTCAAGGTGGAATGAATCCCGTTATGGCAATACCATCATGGTGAGATAAATGGCTATCATGGATAGACAATTATGAATTTTAAGTTAAAAAAGTCTCAAATTCATTTTTATTTCTCTTACTTCATCATTTTGAGACCAGAAGAGAGTATGGATTATTTTCTTCAATTGTCCATCTGTTTCATCGACAAAGATAAATTAATCGTTCCTCTAACTTGTAATTTCATTCCTAGACCTTAGAATCTAGGAGAATCCTCTGATTAGCTAGAGTTTTCAAGGCTTCATTTGATGTAGGTGATGAGTTGATATTCCCATTTGTATGACATATGCGTGTTAACTATTTTCTAGTACTTCTTGCATGTATGTGATAGAGAATAATGACATGAAATAAATAATTTCTCATGATCAAATTACATGCAATGAACCTATCATCAGCTTTGTACAAGTTGTGAATTATCTGTGGTGCATGTAATTGTAACTGTATTATGATTATTGGATCGGGTGTCACGTTCCAATACATTATTAGATCGAGTGTCACATTCCGATATATTATTAGATCAAGTGGGAGAGGGCCATTGTTGGATTCATTGTGGTTTTTTGGGATTGCATCCTCTTATATTGGACACTTAAATAGAATTTTGGTACAATAACTTTTAGATTTTAGATGGTTCATCTACATTGCGTAGTTTATTTCTGTTTGAATTTATGGGAACTCAACTTATTTTCTATTTAAATCTGCTTTCGTAATCTTTATGTGTTTCAATCATGTAGATTGCTTAGTTGAGTTGTAGTATTGGTTCTCCCGATGGAGGATTAATATGGGGCACACGACCTATTCAGGATCATGACATGAGATTTTACCGAATACATCATTGTACATATATACTCTCCGCATCTCAAATTATTCATCATGATTTTTAATAATTTATTATTTTAAATTTTAAAATAAAAATTAATTATTATTATTTTTGCTATAAATCTAATTATGGACACCCACTACTTGTGAAAAATCTTCCACTACCCTCAGTATAATGATATTAATTAACTCCCACACCCCTGTTACCTTCCTTCTTGATATTAACTCCCACACCCCTATTATTGTCTGAGAATACACTTTTGACTAAAATTAGGTTCTATATATATTATATTCTTTCTTTCATCAATATAATAACGATTATGTCTCAATTCTCTTGAGAATTTGAGATTTTTACATTTCTTCTTACAATATGGAGTTAAAAAAAATAATTTGTGCATCTCAACTATTTTGTACATATTTTTTATATGTCACCAACACATGCGTTAACTTATTTAAAATGTGAATTGATGAAACAAGTCTCTAAAATTTTCAATGGGTAAATATATACTTGACATAACAACAATTCATGAGAGGGTAATCAGTTGAATATTTTTCGTCAAAAACTTATACTATATACGTTGAATATTATAAAAAATATACAAATTAAAAAATATTTTTCATGCATATATATTAAATCTTGAATATTTTTAATGAAAATTTTGACTTTGTTGCTCAAATGGAGTCAAGACCTTGTTTCTAGAAACTATGTAATTAGTTCAAATTGGCTTAGCTCAACTTTGTTTCATTTTTACAAAACATGGGAAAGTTTGTTCAAAGTTTCAAGTTTATACGTCCAAGCAAAAATTTAGTTGATCCCACTAGTCTTCACCCCCAATATCCCAACAATAATACAAGGAAACTTGATTTCAAAAACTTCATTTTTATGAAAGAGAAATCTAGGTGACGTATTTTGCCAAGATATTTTTTTTCTTTTACTTTCAAATATGTAAGTTTATCCAATTTTAGATAGTATTATTATAATATTGGCTTAATATGTAACTTTGTCATTAACTTTCTGTTTCTTGGAACTTTTAAAAAATGGCACACATTTACACTTTATTTGTCAACTCAACTAAATCTAGTCTAAAATAATACTCTTTTCATTTCAAAATAATTGAATTGTTAGAATGTTTTCACCCTTTAAGAAAAGAATATTAAAACACTAATTAGATGTTTTTTTTTATATTAATGGTTTTGGGGAGAAGAATGAAGGTGGTGGAGCGTCACTCTTGAATTTTGCTAAAGTTATTTTGAAGTTCATGGTCTAAGTGGCTGTTGAGAAACGCTCATCAAGAAAATCCTAATATATTTTGTCATCAATTCCATGGCCTCGCCGGCCAGTGGACAGCCTCCCTTGGAGGCTGTTCGCCCACCGAATCAATTAGGATCAGTGGAGAGAAGGAATTATGCTGATATGCTTCAACCACATACTGCCTTAGCGATAATTCTGCTACCCATGAAGCAGATCACATGTTTGCATAGGGAAACCTTGTGTGATTTGGGAAGAGGAGGAGGTCTCTCAGATGATTTCTAATGAACAACTGGAATATGCGGTGGTTGGCAAGTTTTCCTATGTGTGGCCAGAGATCCAAGTGCTAAGGAAACTTATACCACAACAATGCGAGTTGAAGGGGGAGGTCAACATTGGATTGTTGAGTAATAGATATATCCTAATTCGAGCCTCACGTATAGAAGAATATGCTCACTTATTGTTGTTATTGTAAAAATAACTTTTTTTAAAAAAAATCAAAAATCGGTTTAAAACTTAATTAATTTAAGAAAAGTCAATTTTTCAAAGAAAAAGAAAACAGAGTCGCCACTTAATTTTTTAAAGAAATTGTAAAGACCTGGCCCAACACTGTGAAGTATTGTCCGCTTTGGGGCGTTACGTGTCGCCGTCCCCCTCACGGTTTT
>JAPFFP010000002.1:4038411-4063075 GCA_026153255.1 Solanum medicagineum
CAATGACAGTTTAATATTTGAATTTAAACAAATAAAGCACAAATAAGAATTATTACATTATCAAATAGTTAGTCAAATAAGTCAAATCTAATTGTTAGAACCTAATTAAGTCTCCAGTAGAGTCACCATTTCTGTTAATCGTAAAAATATTTTTTTTTTAAAAAATCAAAAATCAATTTAAAACTTAATGAATTTAAGAAAAACCAATTTTTCAAAGAAAAAGAAAACAAAGTCGCCACTTATTTTTTTAAAGAAATCAAGAAAACTTAAAAAGATTCTAATAGAGAAATCCTTAAAATTTTAGTGAAATGGGTAAGAGTTTTTCTTATTATTTTAAGAAGGTATTAACACTTAAAATAGTCGGTAACACGCGGTTATTCGACGATTTGAACATTATTTGACTAACTTTGAAATAAAAATATTTAAAGACTTTAGGAAATTTTTACAAAAATTCACTTAGTGAAAGAATTTTAGTTATTTTGAAGCATGACTTAGAGTTACAAATAATCAACTCTAAAAAAAAACATAATAAAGAGAGGGAAAGAAAAAGTGGGCCCAAGTTTGGTTCTGTGTGCTTGGGCCAAAACTTGGGCCTTACTCTTGCTATTTTGGGGGCTCTTATTTGCCCATTTAAGCCTGTATATTATCAGGGTACATGTATTTATATCAGTGTGTATATCCTCTCTTCCATTGTATATCAACCTGTATATCCAACATTCCAACCACCTCGAAACATTCCTGCTGAAGAGTCAATTTTTTTGCCTATTTTTAATATCACGTCATTATATATATGATGTATATCAGTGTATATGGTGACGTTTCATCCCTCAAAAATTTGTAACATAGCTTCTCTATCACGCAAAATGACTTGAGGCCGATCCTAGAATGCATGGATGAAGTCCAGTAGCGACTCAGATGGAGGAGTTCATGCACAAAAAATAAATAAAGATGAATACTTTCAACATATAACATAAACGACATTTGACAACTTAATAGAAAATATTCACTATTACATCATGACAAAACTCCACTTCAAAAATCTTTTTTTTTTTAAAAAATAATATCATGACGCCAAATCAAATTACTACGAAAAAAAGAAAATTGAAAAGAAAGGCATATGATGTTATCTTTTGGAGCAGCGAACATGACAAGACGAGTTGGAAAAATAATTTTCTACCACGAGCTTGATTAAATAAAAGAATGAAACTCAGTTTCTGATTTACTAATTTGAGTTCTGGAACTAGGCAAAAGAACAAAATTGGAAGAAGCCGACCAAAAATCCTCCTCTTGGTCAAGAATCCGCCTCCCAAGATAAGTGATGAAGAAGAGTATTTATAGACCAAAAAGTAGGGAAAAAAGTTAGGGTTTTGGATTTGAATTTGAAATTCAAACTCCGAACGTTGGGGATTGTTGGAGGAATTATTGAACATTGGGGATCTTCTTGGGTTTGCAGGTTTTGTTGAATTTTTTTGTTTGGTCGTGTGTGTCTGTGTTCTTGTGTTGTAGAGAGTGAGAAGCAAGAGGGACACGTGAGTCCCATTAAAGAAAAAGGAAGTCAAAAAATAGAAAAAATATATTAAAGTAAGAAAAAGATAAGGGAAAAGTAGAAAAGGGGAAAGCACGCAGAGTCGAAAAAATGCGGAATTGAATTTAAATATGCGACAAATTAAATTAGATCAATTAATGAATTTCTTGAAATGTCAAAGTGAAATAATTAATTTTAAAATAATTTATAATTAAATTAAGATAGTTGACAAGAAAATAAAATCTTTTTTCTAAGAATGCTTTTTGAATAAATATAACTCTAAAATAATATATATTTTTTGAAGATAATTATTTCACATCGTTAAAAATTAAAGAAACTCAATAATTAATTAAAATATAGAGGGTCAAAATTGGGTGTCAGCAATTGTCTAAACTAATTTTTTATATTGCTCACCAGAACTGGAATTATTCAATGCGCACGCTGAAATTGGAGCTTCTATTTAATTTGGAAGTGGAGACAACAATTGCTGGTGCATGAATTTCACTGCCTTCGCTACCACCAAACTTCTTCGGCAAGGAATCGATTTTTTCAATTGTGGTGGCAGTAGGTAAACCTCTTCAAATTGATACAACCACAACCAACAAAACAAGACTTAGTTATGCCAAGGTCAAAGTGAAAGTAGACTTGATGAAAAAGGGTCATTCTAGAAGGGTAAACATGGGGATTAAGAAGAAATCATGGGAGATTGTATCCAAGTGGGTACAGATTAAATACGATTAACTTCCCAAGTATTGTAAGACTTGTAAACTTCAAGGGCATAATGAAGAGGAATGCTTTGTGTTACATCCGAAATTATTTGAAGAAAGCAAGAGGGATGAACACAATACTGATACCGTTAAAAAGGGCGAGGGGAAGAATGATCCCAACAAGGATGGAGACAAAAATCAGAAGAGAGAGAATGAGTTTCAAGAGGCAAAGAAGAAAAATACAGGGTCAAAGGGGAGAGGTGACCATAAAGGAAGGATCATTCAAAGATAGGACCCAAGATTAAAAAAAAAGGAGGTAGGTAAAGAGAATAAGTTCCAGGCCTTTGATGGGAAGAAAGTGGAGGACAAAAGTGACAATAAGCCCTGCAGAGAGGAGGAAGAGCTAAAGGAAAACAATATAAAACCCCCAAACAGTGGGTGGAGGAAATCTTTGGAAAAGACAATGAGGGTAAAAGGGGTTCCAAAAAGGTAGAGAAGGTGCAACAAAAGGGGGACTTGCAGCCAGGGATGAAGTCCAAAAAAGTAAAGCAAGTAGTATGAGAAGTAGGGAAGCAAAGAGTAAGGGAGAGGGTGCTCAGGACAAAGGTGGAATGGATTATAATGAGGGCAATTCCATAAGCACAGAGGATGAGAATTTTTCCACAGCTAGAAAGGTACATGAAGAGAAAGAAGACAAGCATGAGAAGCAAGAAGGAGGGGAAGGGGATCTCAACTCTGTCATTAATGTGATAAAAACTCAGAGTTCTGATAACCAACAGATAATTGACTAATCCAGCAATAGCAAAATGCATTATACTAGTATCAAGGGAGGGGTGGTGATTCAGAAACTCAGGGGACAGGAAATCAGTCTAGTACCAACAATATACACTCTAGTGACACAGGGGAGTAGTAGACAGGGTATAAACTCAGTAACACCAACAATCTTGGCGACACAGGGGAGTAGCAGAAAAGAGACCAGGCAAGTAAATTAAGCTTGACCTACCCAATGAAAGGATAGGGGTGGGAGATGTTGAAGGGTCTGATGAAGACATTCAGTTGAATGTTCAGGATATATCTAGAAGTGGAGATCTTTCACTAAGAAAAACCCTGGACTTGAATAAAGACAAGAGAAAAAGCAGAAATACAGGGGTCAAAGACAGTCAAATTCAAACAAGGAGTGTATCAACTAAGCCAGCAGAGAGTAAATGAGGTTGTACAACTTATTATTTCGGAATATTAGGTTAGTGCAAACCCAAAATGCTTTAGGGAGAGCAATGGACCTAAGAAGCAGACGTCATTATTCCTACATAGCCTTTTTTGAACCTTTCATAGGGCCTCATGAGATAGAAGCATACAAGAGGAGAATTAGGATGAAATTTGCAGCTGTGAATTGTTCAGGAAAGATCTGGGTTTTCTGGGGAGGCCGAATAGGACGGGGTGATTATTTATGATATTGTATAACAACTTACAATAAAATTCAGACATCAGACGTCACACAAGGAAGTTATGATTACAACAGTTTATGCTAGATGCGGTGCTATAGAAAGGTTGAAATTATGGGATGAATTAGAAGTGCTCTCTAAAGATTTGCAAATTCCATAGTTGGTAGGGGGAATTCAATGTTATAGTGGATGAATCTGAAAAGTTAGGAGGATTGCCTGTGACACAAATGGAAATCATAGACTTTGCTCAATGTGTTATTAATTGTGCTTCTTCTGAATTTCCATTTGCAGGTAGTCTGTATACTTGGTGGAATGGGAGAACAATTGAAGATAGTACATTCAAACGGCTAGACAGAGTTTTTGGTAATGAGGTGTTTTGGAATGCCTTCAATCAGAGTGAGGTTCAACACAAGGTGATAGATGGGTTTGATCATGCCCCTCTCCATGTTTTATACAAGGCTGTGCAGATTGTAATAAAGAAACTTGAAAGGTTTCTTAATTTTTGGGCTAGACATCACACTTTTAAGGAAGTGGTGAGAAAGTCCTGGGAGCTTCCTTGTGAGGGACCACCTTTTGAAGTGCTGAATGAGAAATTGAAAGGGTGAAATCAGAGCTGATCAGGTGGAGCAAAGCCACGTATGGAGACTTTTTTAAAAACATAGCCATTTTAGAGGACATTGTTAGAATGAAGAAAATTCATATGGAGATAAACCCTAGTGAAGAAAATAGAGCTGAGTTCAGGAAGGAGGAAGCTAAATTAAGGAAATTCTTAAAAATCGAAGAAGAATATTGGAAGCAAAAGACAGGTATGAGCTGGTTTATTGAGTGGGACAAGAATACTAAATTGTTTCATTCCTATGTTAAAAGGAGAAGGAAAAAGTTAAATATTCAGAGAATCGAAGATAGGCATGGGAGGGTTTCTGGAATCTGATGCTGATATAGGAGAGAAAGCAATAAATATCTTTCAGCAATAGTTCACAGAAGACAATACAACCCCAATTTGACATGCTGAACAATATTCCTAGGTTGATGATAGATAGGGACAGAACAAAGATGGAAAGATGGCCAGAAGAGGGAGAAATCAGGGAAGTGGTATTTGAGCTTAACAAGGACAGTGCTAGTGGTCTTGATGGCTTTTCTGGAGAGTTCTATCAAACCTGCTGGGAGATTATAAAGGAAGAAGTAATCAATATGGTGAAAATATTCTTTTGTGGGGTAGAATTGCCTAAATATATCACATATACCACATTGGTGCTTATTCCAAAAAAGGAGGTGATAAATAATTTTAATGATCTTAGACCTATCAGTTTGAGTTTTTTCATAAATAAGATCATTTCTAAGGTCATCCAGGGAAGAATTAATAAGATTCTCCACAAAATTATTTCACACAACCAAACAAGGTTCATGAAAGGGAGAAGTATATCTGAGAATGTGTTGCTGGCCCAAGAAATTATAATAGATATCAATAAAAGGGCAAAGCATCACAATGTGGTAGTGAAGCTGGACATGGCTAAGACATATCATAGGGTATCTTAGATATTTCTCACCTAAGTAATGAGGAGATTTGGATTTGGGGAAAGGATGAATGATATGGTTTGGAGACTATTATCTAATAACTGGTATTCCATATTGATCAATGGGCAGACTTTTGATTTTTTCCCCTCATCAGGGGGGGTGAAACAAGGGGATCCTTTGTCCTCAATTCTATTTATTATATCAGTTGATGTACTCTCTAGGTCTTTAAGTAGGCTAAATAATAATGCTGAATTTGTTGGATTTGGCCTACCTAGATGGAGTGAAAAGATTAATCATTTATCTTATGCTGATGATACTATCTTGTTCTGCTCAGCTCACAGGAAATCAATGAAGATGATTATGCAGGTGCTGAAGGGGTATGAGAATGTCTCAAGGCAATTGATTAATTTATCTAGAAGTCTCATTTATTTACATGAAAAAACCTCAGTGGCTATAGGGAGAAGATTGAGAAGATGGACTGGAATATGGCAGGGATTGTTTCCTTTCACATACTAGGATGCCCAATTTACTATTGTAGAAAGAAGAAGAAGCACTTTGAGGGATAAATGAAAAAGACCTCTGGAAGAATCCTATCATGGAAGAGTAAGTTGCTGACAGCAGGTGGAGTATACATATTGATAAAACATGTTTTGTAGTTAATTCCAATATATCAGCTTTCAGTGATGAATCCTCCCAAAAGTATAGTAAATCATTTACCCAAAGTGATTGCTAATTTCTTTTAGGGAGGGTGTGCAAAGACTAGTGGAAAGCATTGGGTAGCCTGAGATAGACTTTGTTGTCCACCTTTGGAAGGAGGAATTGGATACGGATCCCCACAACACATGGTTGATGCCCTCTTTACAAAGCTATGGTGGAAATTCAGGACTTTCACAAATTTCCTGTAGAGTTCTTTTGTGTGTAACAAATATTGCAAAAGAAAGCATCATTTGATTGCGATGGGGTCAGGAGCATCTCACACCTGGAGGAAGTTGATGCAAATAAGAGAGGAAGTTGATCACCATATATGGTGGCAAGTCATAGCAGGCAATTGTAGCTTTTGGTTTGATAAATGGACCAAGTTAGGTGCTTTATATTACATAGAAGAAAACAACCTATCAGAGAAAGAACTTGAAGTTAAGGAGTTTGTTCATGGGGGACAGTGGAATAGACAGAAGCTCCTAAATTGTCTGTCAGATGAGGACATTGTTGACTACATTTGAACTGACATTAAGCCTCCTCACTATGATCTTGGAGGGGATAAGGTGTGGTGGACGGGGAACTCAAATGGTCTTTTCTCAGTGAGATCAGCCTGGGATATGCTAAGAATCAGACACTGCCAAAACAACATAGACAGATGTTTGTGGGTTAAAGGCTTGCCTTCAAAATCAACTTTTTCTTCTAGAAAGCATGGAAAGGCAGAATAGCTACAGATGATAATTTAAGAAGAATAAGGATCAATATTGTTTCAAGGTGTTGGTGTTGTGAGGGACATGAACAAGAGACTATGTCTCATTTGTTCTTCACAGCACCAATGGCAAGGAAAGTGTGGTCCTTCTTTGCAAATTGGGTAGGGGTAAAGATGAAAGGTTTACAACTCTATTTGTTTATCAGGAAGTGGTGGACAGAGGCAAGAACAACTAACTTGTAGCAACTGTTTAATGCCATTCCACCTCTTGTATGTTGGGAGTTGTGGAAGAGAAAAAATAGTAGGAAACATGGTGAGGATCTTTCTTTCAACACCATGATTCACAATATTCAGAAAAATATTTTCTATTTTATGGAACTTTTGAATCCTAGGATGAATTTTAGAAGCATTAACTGGGAAGAACTGATAAGGTATTTGGATGAATATAGACCCATGTTATATCACCACATTGTTCAGTGGAGATTGCCTACAAGGGGTAGTCAGAAGTGTAATATCTAAAGGGAACCCAGGACCTAGCTTCTATGGTTTTTGTATAAGACATAGTCTAGGGGATTTGTACTTAAAGCAGGGCTGCTGCGACCTATGTCCAACATGCACTCGGAGGCCTATGCCATTTTACATGTTAAACACTGGAGGAGAGAGAAAGGAGTTCTCAAAATATTTGAAACAGATTCTCTGATGATGGTATAGATTATTGAGGGAAAGGTGCAGAGTCCCTGGGAAACCATAGAACTTATTGAGGAAATTAAGCTACAGGTAGAGAAACATCAGATATCTATTTAGTATATCTTCAGGGAAGGCAATCAAATGACGAATTTTCTAGCTAATCATGCAGCACATGAGGAAAAGGAGCTAATTTTTGAGGACTTCAAATCCCTACCTACGATGGGTGGGTGCATCATCAATACAGATAAACAAGAGATACCAACACTCAGAATTAAAACTAAGCAAATTAGAGTTCCCTATACATAAATAGCTTGCTACGGGAGTTAGGATTTGATGTTAGGGGTGCGAAACCTGGAGGACCACTCACACCTCAAGAACCATGGAAGACTGTCCTCTATTAAGGGAAGCCAAAAACCCAATCAACTGCGGGATGTAAGAGGATAAAGCTGGTGTCAGACGGGGACAAGAAGAACAAAGGAGACGCGAAATGAGAGAGAGCTACCTGATCCAGATGAACATCAAGAAAAATATCCAGTATCAGCAACAAAAGTGCAATGATGGAGAGCACTCAGAGCAAGGTCGACCATGGCGGAGCTGAAGAGGCAAGGAGTTGAAGGGTCATGTTTGGAAAGTGATAGAGTAATAACGAAGTATCTAGACTTCTGTTCTATTTTATTATTACAACTTTGTTCAAAGTGGAATAGCCTAGGTTCTATGTGGATTAATAGGTTAGGTAGACCCATTTTTGTAATTTCTATGTTTTGAATTTTTAATTATGAATAAAATGGTGCACTGCATCAAAAAAATTTAATTAAAAAAAAAATTTTGCTAAAGCTTTTGAATTGGTTATTGCTAACTCGATCATATTTTTCGAAGAGGGAAAATCACTTGGTTACCTTTTGTAGCACGGTAATTAAGATTCAAATAGATTATCTACTCCTTCGGAAACGTGATACATGAGGAAAATATGAAAGTGAAGACCAATGCACAAAAGCCAGCATCTTAACTCCACGAGCAAGGATTTCTTCCTCTATATGTCTGCTAAAAAAATATAAAATACCACATTGTAATAAAAGAATCAATTAAAAAAGATTCTCTAATTTCAATTAGAAACTCATACCCAAGAGAGCAAGCTTCAAGTATTCTGGGTCCATAATCCGAGACATGGAGATTGATGATGACATTGCACACACATTGTATTTGAATGGGATGGACAAAATGGAAGCTCACATTCGGGATACTATGTGATAAAAATGTGTCACCATGATTTAATGGTAAGCTCTACGGTGTGATGATTAGACCAACATTGTTTAATATGGCACATTGTGTACGCAAGTCAAAAATGCTTATGTTTAGAAATGAGCATGAATCTATAATAATTTGAGTTAATGGTAAAAAATATATTTAAACCATCACTTTCTATGAATTTCATCATTTAAATATATTGTTTTATTTACTTGTCTAATTTTTTTTTTTTGTGAAAGTTTTATACTTTGACTATCACTTTCTTTATATTAAAATTCATCTTGATGCTAACGTGGCCTATACATGTTGGTCGTTGATTGAAACAAATATTTGACCAACTCAACATCGATACGTGTTTTAATATAAAGGAAATGATAGTTTGGGTTGGTTAAAAGAATGGTAGATGATTGAGATATTAACTTACAATAAAAGATAAAAGATAGTTTAAATGTGTTTAACTGTATAACTTTCAAGCTAGAATGCAGTACGCTAGAAAAGATTCCTTGCGCAAAAGGGATTTTTAAAAAATTATATATATAAAAACGTATTTTTACCCTTTTTGCAAAGTACAATTTTTCAATAAAGTGGAACTGACTGAAATAAATGTAATTAATATATTGGTTACAGGAAGTCTGTTTGAGAGGAAAGAATCAAGTGCTGGGGTTCTTCTGTGTGGAACAAAGAAGATGAGATATGAAGTTGCAAATATATATGTTCATCTGGTTTAGCAGCCGACCTTCATTTTGAGTCTGTCTTTGTTTCTTTTTTATTCAGTATTTGGAGTCCGTATGGAAGTCGTTTGAAGGTGGCACTTCCAGTATGATTTTCTCTATATCCAAGGTTTGAGTCTGTAATTTTTAATTAAAGGTGGAACAATATCACCACTGTACCACAATCCATATTGATGCAGTTTGAGTCTATTAGTTTCATGAGTTGATGATTTCAATATTTCTCAAGTTGAGAAATCACTTAACTAATAGTCATTCATACTTATTCTAGAGTGATCACTTAACTAATAGTGAAAAATACTTATTATCTCAAAAAATAACTTTTTTTACTAAAGAAAATTAAAACTAAAAAAATTTATGAAATAATAATTATTAATCCAAAAAATAATCACTGTCACCAATTTCAAAAACTCTACAACACAGATATAGAAGACAATCCAGGTTTCAGAGCCACCTTGCTAGTGGGGGTTAGACTTTTACAGAGATGGCGTCGAAATTGTAACTTTTTGGATTCTGAATTTCAAAATGATTTCAATTTATAATTATTAGATTCTAAATTTTATATTTGTACGTCTTTCATAAATATCTAACATAAGATACACTGTTTAAGCAAACACTATTGAATTTGATCAAAGCCATATCAGACCTCTAGTTCTGCCCTGCTACCTCGTATATAAATAATCAAAAAAAAAAAAAAGAAATACACAAAATTGACAAATTTTATTTCCTAACATGGAATTACAACAAACCAGGTGGAGGGCATAGGTGACAACTGGTATCAGGTTAAATAACACGTTTATGTATTATGCCTTAAAAATTTCAGCGTGGATAACCAGGTGGAGGATATCCAACACCACTTGGAGCATAATTGGGTGGAGGATAGGCATGATGCTGCAATGGAGGTGGAGGGTACATGGGGGGTTGTTGTGGTTGTGGTGGGGGGTGTCCATAGGGTTGCTGGGATGGGTAATTTTGTGGGTGTTGTTGAGGTACTGCATATGCAATAGTTGGAGGAAGAGGCTGATCCAAACGAGACATATGTTGAACAGGTGGCGCTGTTGTTGGACTTGCACCAAACTTTCCATCTCTTTTGTTCATTTCAACCTTGTGTTGTGTCTGCAAATTTATTTTGAAAGACCAAAATAATTTAGATTCCCATTATATATATATAAACAAGACACTTAAATTCGATCTTATCGAGTAAATACTTCAACTTCAACTTCAACAATTCACATTTAGACATCTAAACTTATTCTCTATGAGACAAAGTAGGAACGAGTTGGAGTGTTGATTGTCTGTTAATGTGTCTAGATATGTACACTTTCAAAGTTTGAGTGCTTACTTCACCATCCTAAATTTATGTAAAAGTGTTTGACTTAGATATATATTTTTTTAAAAAATTTATGATTTATAAATAAGTGACATTATATGACTATAATTACTTCATTAAGAATAAAATAAGAAGTTTGCGTTAACACAACTCTGCTTAACCTCTATGCTACAAGTTCGACTTTCATTAGGTCAATATTAAGGGGTCGTTTGATGTGAGGGATAAAAATAAATAGTCATGGGATAAAAAAATAGTGAAGAGATAGAATTTTGGTAACTTGTTTGGTTGCCAAGTTTGGGATAACTTATCCCACCATTTATACCACAATGATGAAATAAGTTATCTCATATACATCGTGGTGGGATAACTTATCCCAGAATAACTAATCCTGGGATGAGTTCTTAACAACCAAATGACCCCTAAGCTAATACATTAGCAAGTCTTTGTAAATCGAAAACAGAGTAGAATGGCTAAAGACTGGATAACATTACTAAAAAGTTGGATTGATATCAAATGACTTTATGATTTTGTGTATGTTACTCGGATTCTTTAAAAATATCAACGGGTGCATATCAGATCCTTCAAAAAAAAAAAGGATACATTTTTTAAAGATTCAACACATATGTAATAATATTTTTTAAGAGTCCGAGCAATATAGATTTTGTATATGCAAAACTTGATTTAAGTGGTCTTTTAGCTAGAAATTATTATCAGGACTTCTCTTTTATGAAGAAATACAGGCAATCTCAGCACTTTTCAAGTTATCACCTACCTGCATACAGCTGCAAACCCTGCCAAAAGAAAAAAGAAAAGTTAATAGAGATGGATAATATAATAAAAACATCAATATTTTTTACATTGTCAGTATATATAAGTTAAATCGTTGTTTTCAATACTAGGCAAGCGTCTTACGTGCAGTAAACCATGTCCGAGAAACAGTTCAGAATCCGAGAAGCCTCTTGAAGTTCATCATTTCCTGTTATACAAGCAATGCAGCTAAATATACATGCTACCTGCTGAAGGCAAAACATGAATCCCTACAACCAAAGGCAAAACACATTAACTAAAAATTAAAGATAACAATGGAAAAATGATGAATAACTAGATGAAAATGAAACTGTGGGAGGAGTTGAAATTACAATTATGCAATTATCGCATTTTGTTGTCTGAAGATTGAACTCGTCTTGCAACATAAAGCGTGTTGAGGCAACTGAATTTGCAAAGCAAAGAAACACCTGAAAGAGTAGCGCGAAATTGAGTAAAAGCTCATAATTTCTGCACTACATGAAAATCTTGAACGTGTATAATTCAGAAAGCACCAAACCTCTGTGCAAAGACATAACTCAGGGCAGTGACTTTCACCACATCTGCCACTACAAGGCATATAGCCTCCACAACATGTATACCTAAAAGCACAAAATCTCTGTAAATTTTACAGATTCTTCAACAAAATAGCTATAGTTGTATAGCTAAATGGAGAAAAAAGAACGTTTACCTTGACATATCATTGTGTAGAGCTCGTTTTCTGAGAATGTACGATGCACAAGGACCACTAAATCAAATCAAAAGTTAAATGATAAGCGATTTTGAGTAGTGACACTTGCGTAAGAGATTAACATTCAAAATTCTATAGACGACGAACAAGAAAACTGAACATCTATTTTGAAAATCGATCTGCATACGGAAGAGCATTGTGACTCAATCCTTATTCTTATCGATTCATCTATGGATAGATCATTTTGGTTAATTTATGCCAAAAACCAGAATCCACCATACTGTTACGCGCTAAATTGATGGTTATCGTGTTCAACCAAAATATAGAAAGCGTATTAAACAAATATCCCAAACCATACAGTTCAGTGTTTTAAGGAATTTAGTCCCTAGTACTCGAGATCGTAAATCACTTTCTCATGGAATAAAACAGATTTAACAATAAATAATGGTATCTCAAATATATCATGTGCAAAATTAAAATTAAAAAGTTGCTAAAATAAAACTACTTTTTCCTAGAAAAAAAATAAGTCAAACAAATTAAAATGAACAATACTACTTTTCACCAAATTTCTCACAATTTTTATGTCGAAACACCCGCTAATTTCTCACCAAATACTAGTTTGTGTCCTCCGAAGGTGACAAAATTAAACTCGACCCATCCAATCTATTGAAGTTTGGGTGGGTTAATAACCCGTCAATTTATTAGCTTAACCCATCTCAATCCAACCCATTTCAACTCATTTAAAATTGGATTGATATGCTACCCGAATAGATTCGAAAGAGGTTTGTCAAAATATTTTAAAACATTTTTTTTTAATTTGATATATTTTACATAGTCAAAAGAAAGAAAAATATAATTTACTTGAGTATTAAAATATTAAAAAAAAACAAATAAAATAAGCATAACTTAGTAAAAGTTGGGTCGGATAGATCTTGACCCGCTGTATAACTCATTATTTAATCTGATTTGACCCAAATTGACCCAATCTATGTTGATCCAAGCAATTTTGGTTTGAGTCGCATCTTTACCCATTTGTTATCTTTTAACTCATTTTGACCGATTCAAAATTGACCCAGCCGCCCAATTACCATCCTAGTGTCCTCACAGTATGAAGCAATTGAGGATGGACTTTCAAGGAGTATAAGTATTGAAAAGCATAAAGTAAAAAGAATAGAATGTATTGTAAATCAACTCACCACCAAAGCGAAAAACAGCAAACTGCAAATACCAAAAACGCAGATCATCACCATTTCAATCAAAGCCCAAATTGAGCAAAAACAAGTAATAATGAAATATTCGAGACATACAGAGAGGATCCGATTGCGGAGCACGGAGGAGATCGGTGTGCCAATGATTCCGATAGTTTTGACGAAACTTCATTTTCTCCATTTGAGCATCCATTGGAACAGTAACTGAGTAATCGTCGTTGGAGTAGAGACCTTAAAATCTTTGTTCGTTCCTATTAAAATCCTGAAGGAAAATATTTTTGATTCAAAAACTTAAACAGCAAATATGGTGTTGTGAATATTTTGACTAATAAATTGGAGAACACCGTCCGTGTCTGCGCGGTAGGCTGTGACAGACTTTCAAACTTTGAAGGAGGAATATGGGGAAGGAAGCATGTTTGTAGAAGCACAAGATGGAATAAATGAGTAGAAGAAAAAAGTCAAAAGCCTCTAGCGGACTCTCAAAATTATATTATGCATATGGAAATATTTTTATAATAGTTAAAGTAGACACGTTGATGTGAATATATTAAAATAGTTATTTTATTTTATTTGTCTAGTTTAAAGAAAATTTTATTTTATCTTAATTTTAGTATTTATCTAATTTAAAATAATTGATTAGGGTGATATAGTGAAATCATAGTTAAAATAATTGGGAAAAGTATTTATTATAAGCAATATTGTAAATCATAATTGAAGTAAGCAACTACTTTAAAAAGATTAAACTAAAAAGTCAACAAAATATTTTTATAGTAGCTGAAGTAAACACGAAAAACGACAATTATCCGCTTAGCAAGCAGTTAAAGCAGGCATGTCATCCAACAGTTGCCTGCTTCAGGTACTTCTGCAGCCTCTTATATATACTTATCAATTGTTTTTCTAGACTTCATCCAAACTGAACTTTGTTTAATCTACTCCTATACTTATTTATTTATACTAGTGTATTGACACGTGCGTTGCACGTTTATGTCTTATTATATAATATATGCTCCTATAATATAATGTTAATATTATTAAGCTAAAATTTTATATAACAATTACACATGAATGAATAAAATATAAAATCTTAAATGATCAATATGAATTCTTGTACAATAATTTTTTTACCAAAATTAAAATGATTAGATATCTCGTATAAAACTACAAAAATTAATAATTGAAGCGTAGTTAGGTACCATCTAAAACTATGAAATATAATTCATTAATACAATTTAATGAGATATATGTAAGTAAGGACTACTGATTAGATATGTTGATAGCGAGTGTTCGTAATTATGACTTATTGCAAGATATCAATTCCATCTTTACCAAATCTTTCCTTTAATGAATCCATAAATATTTCTGGGAGAATATATGCAATTCAACATAATATTATGTTAAATTGCATACAACCAATTATATTGGATATTAGAATTCAAGGAAAAATATTGCTTTGGTTTAAAAAAATATTGGACTTAGATCGAGTTTGCATTGGATGATAGTGATAGGAGAATTAATTGAAAATGATGGGATTAAAGCTTTTGAGCATGTTCCAGAGGTTGACACCATCGTGACTAAAAAGGGAAAAAAAAAAAAAACTGACCGGAGGAAAAATAAAAAAAACGGAAGAGTAGGTGGAATAACTGTGGCTATGAATGGCTCTGATACCATTTGAGAAATAATATTCTCTCAAAATAAGCTTTACATGAGAGCTTTCTGTATTATATATAATGATATGCAAAGTACAATATATCAAAATCAACTAGGACTTTGGTTAGAATACAAGGTTACATAACTAAGAACTCTCGTAATACAAAGTTTAATCCTAAAATGATTCTACCTATTCTATATGTGTTAGTACAACACTCATCTTTTTTAATGGAAAAAGAAGAGCAACATTAGTTTCTGAAGCAAACCTTGTTGTAACACCCAAGAATTGTACGCATAATCGATCCACTACACCTAAATGATTCACTAAGTCTTGATGTCCATTATAGGAGTTTAATGCCCCACTAAAATTATTTTTATAATATTCCATTAGGAACATTTGCAGAGGATTACATGTCTATAAATACAGACATTCTCTGCTCAATCACCTTAAGCAGAAAAAGTGCAAACACAGAGAGTGAAAAAAAAAATAGTGAGAAAACAAAGAAAAAAATATTGATTACAAAATATTTTGAGAGTTGTTTTTGTTAGTTGAAGGAAGTTGTTATTATTAAATCGGAATAAGGGTTTCTAAACTCATTTTTAGACCTTCGAAGGAGAGAGTTTTGGGAGAAAAAGAGAAGAAGAGTTAGAGATCTTGAAATTGGGATTAAATTCTTGTAAAGACTTGTGTTATTCTTCACCCCAGGTCTATAAGACTAACTTAAAACATGAAATTTTCCTTCCATGTGCCCCATAATTAAAGTAGATTGGTAGATGAATGTATTGCATTTTATGTATGTAATTCTTGAGTATTTCTTGAAATATGTATCTATATTATGTATTTCCTATGTTGATGATTACCACAAACTTGACATACTGCATAAATGATTTATTATGAATTATTTCATAAAACTGTATATGTTATTTTTGTTAAAGATTATAAGAATGAACTTAGGGGGATGAGTCTAGAGCCTTGATGATATAAATGTGCTTGTTGTTTGTGGTTGTGGTCCTGATTTGAGAATGTTGATGATGATGATGATGAGATTGATGGTCCTTAGAGTCTTAAAAAAGCTAAAAACTTAATTCTAAAAGAATGTTTCGAGTCTAAGAGTTGATGGTTGATCTAATGAATTGAATTAAAAATGTCCAATGAGACTAGATGAAAAAATAAACTTGATGTTTGATGTCTTATGAGCATGTTGAGTCTTGGAAGGAGTATTGAGTACCGAAATGAGTAAGAGTAAGACTTACTCATGCTCATTAACTACATGGCCAACGTAGGAGAGGATTGAACTGTAAATCGAATGTTTACTTAGTCCCAAAAAAGGACTTAATGTTCTTTATTTGTGGATCCACTGATGTCATGTCCTTTACCCCAGCAAGGTACTGGATAGATGTGGCAACGAAATCTCTTTGTTGTATCATCACCGGCTTATAGGTGATGGTTGTCGGCTAAGAGAAACTCCTAGATAGGTTCCACACTAATAATACTCCAATGTTGAGTTGACGGTATGAGTTTTGGTTGATGTTGATGGGTCATTTCCTATTCTTTATACTGGCTTTAGATGGACATTTGACATCCTGAGTAAGTATCCTATGAGCTGATATTTTTTCATATTATTCTACCTGTATTGTTTCATTCACCCATTTTACATACCCGTACATTTCACGTACTAACATCCGTTTAGGACTAGATCTTTTCGTGATGCAAATATAGGTATTTAGAGATCCTCAACAGGCACTTCGTTGAAGGTCCATTCTCCCTACAATTGATTGGTGAGTCCTTCTCTGCATTCGGAGGATACCATTTCATATGTTCCTAATGCTTTGAGTTAATTTCATTTCGAGTTGTGACAACCATAGCCTGTCATGATACTATTCTAGACCGTAGAAGAAGAGGCTTCGTAGACTAGAAGATGATGTTTGATATTGAGGTCCTTCCCTTTTTGAATTGAGTTCTTCTTAAGTTTGCTATTATGCCATAGGTGTTGAGATTGGTTTTGATGGCCTATAGCCTTCTTCCACTGATGTGTGAGTCAACTGAGCTGTCCACTGCTATGTTCTCCTTATTCTAATGTCTTCCGTTGTATACGATGATGAATGGATATGATAAGGCCAAGTAGTTCGATTGGGGACTAGCAATAGTCTCTAGGTGCCGATCACGTCTAGGGTACCTCCTCAAGGTGTGACACTTGTATATTAAATTGTTGTGCAAAAGACTTGTTGTTCAAGCTTTAGTAGCAACAAAAATCACATAAAGTAGTGCACTACTAGATAAAAAGATAATAAGAAAACATAATAAAGAAATAATTTAATTTTACGGCCTTTTTGGCATGTTTGAGCCAATTTTCAAAGAAATAGCACTTCTCACGCAAGTTCCGTCTAATTCTTTATCGTCTACAGTTATTTGAATTACAACTTTGCTTTTTCTATACATTTATTGCTTTGGTGATTGTTCGATAGACTAAAAAGATTCATTTAAAATGAGAGAGTAAGATGTATTGAAGAAAAAATATGTGCCAAATTAAGTTAGTGATATTGAACTGAAAAGTAAGTGAGGTGTATATTTGAATATTTGAAAAGAAAATGTAATAGACGAAATTGTTCACAACATACAAAAAAAATTAAAGTCAAGCTAGTTAAATCCTAACAACTCTAGTTGACAATCTTAAACTTCTTACAAAGATACAATTTTTTCTTTGGAAGAATGCATCTTATCGCAGTGAATCGTGGGTATTGAGTGATTTCTATGTTGTAAGTTTTATTTTTTTTAATAATAGGACAATCAACCCACAGAAAGGCTACTTATTGTGTGAAGACACAAAGATAAATTTTTGTGCTCGACCAAAAAAAATATATTGAGATATCTCATCTTATTCCATTAAATTTGGTATTATAATTCTGAAATAATAACTTAGCCCGTGAACTAACGACTCCTAGGAATAAATTACTTCTGATAGTGCAATACTCATCCTTTATAAAGGAAAAAGAAGTAGCAACATTAGTTTCTGAAGCAAACCTTGTATATTAAATTGTTGTGCAAAAGACTTGTTCAAACTTTAGTGGTAACAAAAATCACATAAAGTAGTGCAGTAATAGATTAAAAAAAAATTAATAAAGAAATAATTTATTTTGGCAAGTTTGAGCCTATTTTTAAAGTAATAGCACTTCTCATATAAATCACTGTTATTTCTTTATGGTCTACTATTTGAATTACAACATTACTTTTTTTTGCACTTTTATTGCTTTAGTGATTGTTCGATAGACTAAAATGGTTCACTTAAAATGAGAGAGTAAGATATATCGAGGAACAAATATGTGCCAAATTTAAATTAGTGATGTTGAATTGAAAAATAAGTGAGGTGTAAATTTGAATATCTGAAAAGAAAATGTAAAAAACGAAATTGTAACAACATACAAAAAATTAGAGTCGAGCCAGTTAAATCCGAACAACACTAGTTGACGATCTTATACTTATTAAAAAAATACTTTTTTTTGGAAAGAATTCATAGTGAATCGCGAGTATTGAGTGATTTTTGTGTCGTAAGTTTTATTTTTTTTTTAATAATAGGACAATCAACCCACAGAAAAGTTATTGTGTGAAAACACAAAGATAATTTTTTGCCTTCGATAAAAAAAATATAATTGAGATATCTCATCTTATTCCATTCAATTTGATATTATAATTCTGAAATAATAACTTAGGCCACGAACTAATGACTCCTCGGAATAAATTATTTCTGATAGTGCAACACTCATCCTTTATAATGGAAAAAGAAGCAACAACATTAGTTTCTGAAGCAAACCTTGTATATTAAATTATTGTGCAAAAGACTTGTTCAAACTTTAGCAGCAACAAAAATCAAATAAAGTAGTGTACTAATAGATAAAAAGATAATAAGAAAACTTAATAAACAAATAATTTAATTTTACGACCTTTTTGGCATGTTTTAGCCTATTTTCAAAGTAATAGCACGTCTCACACAAGTCACGGTGTAATTCTTTATCACCTACAATTATTTGAATAACAACTTTGCTTTTTTGCACTTTTATTACTTTGGTGATTGTTCGATAGACTGTAACACCCCGTAAATTTACTAAAATGCCTCTAAAATACATCATGCTCCCAACGCACTTCCCAAGTTATGATGGAAAATTTTAGACCGGATTTGCGATCAGCATGAAAAATTGAATCAGAAAATGGTCTCGACTCGACTTAAAACAAGTCGGGTCGATTTTCAAAATGTCCAATTTTGGCCAAAGATAGTGTATTTTTCGCGTCCCCTCCGTGACGCACCGGGGACGCGGAGCAACACTTAAGTTTTTATTTTGTTTTCGACGAGAATCAAACTAACGTAAAAATTCACCAAAAACACTCTGTAATGCGCACCTGTATTCAGAAAAAATTGTTTTTTTTCTTTTAATCTGAGAAGGGCAATTTTGTCCTTCCCAATATATCTTAATATCCCCACAATGGATTTTAAGGGATATTTCGCACAAAAAGGGTTTTGAACCCATAAATTTTCTAAGAATTTTACGTGAGTTTTGAGAGAAACGAAGGAGAAGATAGGTGTGGGTTTCTATGAAAGCTCCAGTTCCTTGAAGATTCGTCATTCCTAGGTATGTAAAGGCTATCAAAAAGTATGAAATTGTTCTTCCATATGCCCAATGTAGAGTTAGGATGAAGAATACATGTTTAGAAGTCTTGAATTATGGTTTCTTGAAAGTCTCTTGAATATTAGCATTAAATTCTTGGATATTATCTTGATTTCTTGAATGTATTCTTTAAACTATATTTTATATACTAAATTGATGATCATCATACTTAAAGTTTACTGTATACATACATTATTATGTGATAGTGATCTAACCCATACAAATTCTCTCTGTAAAGACTTGAATAATGAATTTAGGAGGATGTCTAGAGTTTTGATTTTCTGAATATGACATGTGACTAAGTCTGAGTCCTGAGGTGAGTGTGTTGATGACTGTGATAGCTGAAATTAACATTGATAGGTTGAATCAACATATTTTCCTCAAATTTGGAAAGATAGTCTTGCCCATAGAGGTTGGGTGATGAGAGTTTTTGATGGACTGATAGACGTATGAGCATATTGAGTCCTCGGAGGAGTGTTAACACCGAAATAGGTAAGAGTGATTCCCACTCTCACTCATTAACTACATGGCCAGCGTTGGAGAGGATTGGATCGTGAAAGCTGATGTTTTCTTTGTCCCAAAAGAGGACTTGACAGACTTTAGGATGCACCAACAGACTCGTCCCTTACCCCAACAAGGTACTGGATGGATGTGGCAATGACATCTCTTTGTTGTATCACTACAGGCTCATAGGTAGTGGTTGTCTGTTGTAGAAACTCCCAAATAGGTTTCAGGATGATAGAACTTCGATGTGATGTGAATGTTTAGTGTTTGATGGATAGTGAGGTGATAGAGTCTTGTGCTTTACTTTGAGGTGAGACTGAGTGGTTGAGGAGTGATTGCATATTGTTTCCTTTTCTTTATCTCCTTTTATATACGGTACATTCCTCGTACTAACGCCCTCTGAAGCTGCATCATTTTATGATGCAGATTCGATAGACCGAGGACTTCAGCAGCCCAATCGTTGAGGTTCAGAGTACTCTATTCTAGATAGTGGTGAGTCCTCCCCTGCATTCAGAGGATGTTTATTTTCTTTTGATTGATAGACTTTTACTTGATCTTTGGTAGCTATGGCCTGTCAGACAATAGTATAGAGGCTTTATAGGCGTAGATGTTGATGTTGAGGTCAGGGGTTCTTTCCCTCTTCCTTTTTTATGTTGAGACTTTTCCTGGATATTCTATTTCCTTTATGATAGATTGAGATTGATAGTATTGAGCCCATAGATAGTATTGTATTATTATTATTATCTTATTTTTTTCCGCTGATGAATTGATTGAACAAAGGCAAAATGAAGCTAGGCGGTCCGCTTGGGGGCTAGCAATAGTCTCCGAGTGTCAGTCATTTCTAGGGTACCCTCCCGAGGCATGACAAACTTGGTATCAGAGCCCATAATTTGAGTGTACTAGGGAATATATGAAGTCGTATCTAGTAGAGTCTTGTTTATGGGTGTGTTGTGCACCACACTTTATAAGCAGGAGGCTATAGGACATTAGGAAGTAATACTTCTTCTATGACCTGAGATCGTACTATAAAGTTAACTTGTGAAATTCTACTTTTAACTCGTGCGTGTTACGCTTACAGAAAATGCCGCCCAAGAGAACTGCCGCTCAGAGAGATACCCCAACTCCCATTGTTGAGAACACCCAACCGGAGGCTCCGGTGCAGACCGAGACCAGAAGACGAGGATGCCCCGCTAGGATTGTTGAGGCCCCTCAGGCCCCCCCTGCTTAGCCCCAACCAACTCCCACTACTGAGGCAGAAGACAGAGAAGCCATCACCATGCTGACTTAGTTGGTGGCCTCACAAGGGAATAACTAATATTCTCAAGCTCCTAGTTCTGGCTCACAGGAGCCCTCAGCGGCAACCCGATTCAAATACTTCTTGAGGATGAACTCGTCAGTTTATATGGGGTCAAAGGTAGAGGAGGACCTGCAGAACTTCATTTATGAGATATACTAGGTTTTGAGGGTTTTGCTTGCGAATGAGATTGAGGGAGTAGAGCTTGCGTCCTACCAGCTGAAGGACGTGGCTAATGTTTGGTACACTCAGTGGGAGGGGAGTAAAAGTGAGGATGCGGAGCCTGCAGCGTGGGAGGAGCTTGAAGCTGCCTTCCTTGATCACTTCTTTCCTCAAGAGTTGAGGGAAGCGAAGGCGGATGAGTTCGTGAATCTGAAACATGGAGGGATGACTGCGAAGGAGTATAGCCTTAAGTTCATCAAACTGTCAAGGTATGCTCCAGAGATGGTGAAAGATATGAGAATGAGGATAAGGAGGTTCGTGCTTGGCCTGGCCAGACATGTGTAGAAAGAGCGTACGACTGTTTTCTGATTCCTGGTATAGACATCTCCAGACTTATGGTGTATACCCAGCAAACAGAGGAGGACAAGAAGAGAGATTGAGAAGAGCATTTGAGCAAAAATACGAAGTCAGCGGGACATGAGCCTAGCCCACAGAGACAGAAAAAGGGTGATAAGTCCTATTTCTAGAGGAGATCATCTAATCTTGTGCAATCTGTAGCGAGTGCACCCGTCTAGCCAAATAGGTACGATCAGAATTCTCAGGGTTATCAGAATTCCAGGACCCCGGCTGCTCAGTCTCAGGCCAGTGTGACCTAAGGTACAAGGGGAAAGCCACCTTGCAGCAAGTGTGGTAAGCTTTATCTGGGTGAGTGCCGTGTGGGCAAGGATGTGTGCTATGTATGTGGTCAGGCTGGTCACTTTAGTTTTGAGTGTCCAAAGAGGAGGCGAGGTGAAGGGAGCAACGGAGCGCAGTCTTCGACAACACCTCCAGCGGGTAACCAACTGAGGGGTACAACTACTACAGGTACAGGAGGCGGGATGAACCATCTTTATGCTATGGGTAACCGATAGGAGCAGGAGGCTGCACCAGATGTTGTCACCTGGTATGCTTTGTGTTTTTACTTATGATTGCTATGCATTACTAGATCCAGGTGCCACATTGTCTTTTGTGACCCCTTATGTGCTAGTAAGTATGGGGTTCTTCCAGAGTATTTGCATGAACCCTTTTCTGTCCCTACTCCTACTAGTGAGTCTATCCTAGCTGAGAGGATTTACAGGGACTGTGTGGTGTCTATTCATCATAGAGACACTTTGGTTGATTTGGTAGAGTTGGAGATGGTTGATTTTGACATGATAATAGGCATGGATTGACTTTATGCTTGTTATGCTTCTATTGACTGTGGAACCTAGATTGTTAAGTTCCAATTTCCTAATGAGCCTGTCTTAGAGTGGGAAGGGAGTTTGGTGGCCCCTAAGGGTAAATTCATCTCTTATCTTAGAGCTAGAAAGTTGATATCCAAGGATTGTATTTACCACCTCGTGCGAGTAAAGTATGATGATGTTGAGTCTCCTACTCTTGAGTCAGTCCTACTTGTGAGCGAGTTTCCTGAGGTATTTCCTGGTGATCTTCCGGGAGTCCCTCCTGATAGGAAGATTGACTTTACGATTGAGGTTCTTCCCAAGACCAAACCTATCTCAGTTCCACCCTATAGCCCCCGTATAGTTGAAAGAATTGAAAGACTTCTTGGAGAAAGGTTTCATAAGGCTTGGTCTTTCACCTTGGGGTGCTCCTGTCATATTCGTGCGTAAGAAAGATGGGTCTTAAAGGATGTGTATAGACTATCGGTAGTTGAATGAGGATAAAGAATAAGTATCCTCTTCCCAGAATAGATGATCTCTTTGACTAGCTTTAGGGTGCTACTTGTTTCTCCAAGATAGACCTCAGATCCTATTACCATCAGTTGAAGGTGAGGGAAGGCGATATTCCTAAGACAACCTTTAGGACACGGTATGGCTATTTTGAGTTCTTGGTCATGTCATTCGGGTTGACAAATGCACTTGTAGCTTTCATAGATCTGACGAACAGGGTATTCAGGCAGTATCTTGATATGTACGTGATCGTGTTTATTGATGACATTCTATTATATTCGAGGAATGAAGAAGAGCATGCTAATCACCTTAGAGTGGTTTTGCAAACACTCAAAGATTATGAGTTGTATGCGAAAATTTTCAAGTGTGAGTTTTGGCTTAAGTCAGTGGATTTCTTAGGCCATGTTGTTTCGGGTGATGGTATTTGGGTGGATACGCAGAAGATTGAGGCGGTTAAGAACTGGACAAGACCCAATTCTTTAATAGAAATAAGAAGTTTCTTGGGTTTGGCCGGGTACTATCGCAGATTTGTTAAGGGCTTCTCGTCTCTGTCAGCCCCTTTGACAAAGTTGACTTAGAAAAAGGCCAAGTTTTAGTAATCTGAGGCATGTGAAAAGAGTTTTCAGGAGTTGAAGACTAGATTGACTACAACACTAGTGTTGACCTTACCAGACGGGAGGGTTGACTTCGTGATGTATTGTGATGTATTTAGAGTTGGATTGGGGTGTGTGTTTATTCAGAGAGGGAAGGTGATAACTTATGCTTCCAAACAACTCAAGATCCATGAGAAGTATTATCCGACCCATGATCAAGAGTTGGCAGCAGTGATATTTGCACTTAAGATTTGGCGTCACTATTTGTATAGAGTACATGCAGACGTGTTCATCGACCATAAGAGCTTGCAATACGTGTTCAGTTAGAAAAAGCTCAACCTGCGGCAGAGGAGGTGGCTGGAGTTGCTCAAGGATTATGATATAAGCATCCTCTACCACCCAGGTAAGGCTAATGTTGTTGCTAATACTCTTAGTAGGATGTCCATAGGTAGCACTACCCATGTGGAAGAGGGGAAGAGGGAATTAGCCAAGGAAGTGTATATTTTGGCTCGATTGGGAGTGCAACTTAAGGAGAACAACGAAGACGAGGTCAATGTTTATAATGGTTCTACTTCATTCTTGGTGTTAGAGGTGAAAGAAAAGCAAGACCAAGACTCTGTCTTACTCTAATTGAAAGAAGCGGTTCACAAGCAAAAGGTGGTGGTTTTCTTCAAAGGGGGAGATAGGGTATTGAGATATCAAGGGAGATTGTGTGTACCTGATGTTAGTGGTTGTCACGACCCCACCGAGGGCCGTGACCTGTGCCCGTTAGGGACACCCACTCATGCATAAACACAATCATCCCAAAT
>JAPFFP010000002.1:4066705-4118652 GCA_026153255.1 Solanum medicagineum
AGCACGAGCTCTCGTATCTAGTAAATAGAGATGCGAGGGATGTATATAAACCGTTTCCTCCCCTCATTTCTCATTAATTAGTTAAAGAATATTTTTATATTTTTTTAAATTTCATTGAATAAAATATTTTAAAAAATATCTTCTAAGATAATAACATTTTAAGTTATCTCTTCTTCATCCACCTAATGCCGTCACCTCGGAACTTTGCTCCTTACCTTATTCAAATACTATTATATTTTGCTAGATTATACATAAACATTGGATGAAAATCACTTACCCCTCAACTTCATTTTTAAAATTAAATCCCCCAATCTCCCCTGCCCTTTCATTCCCCAACTTTGAGAAATAGTCATTTTCTCCTGTTTTTCTTAATTGACTTTTCTCAATATCTATTCTTTTTAAAATCTTTTTTAAAATTATATTTTTCAATCTATATATAATAAATTTTCAATAGTATCATTTTTGATTTTTCAATCTATATGTAATAAATTTTCAATAGTATCATTTTCATCAAAAATAGAAAAGTAAAAATATTAATTGAGCATATAAGCTTATGTTGTTCACTAATGAAAGAAACAAATCATAATTTTTATTTATTACTAATATTAATGAAAAATATAATGTGATAACCTACTAAACATATTTCGAAGAAAGTAATACAAAAATTGATTAAATAATGATATATTTCATAACAAACTTTTAAATTACTTATTTATATTATAAATAAATTTTAAACTATAATTTAAATAGTACAGTAATGACCATCATCTTTTTTAAAAAATATTAATAAATAAGAGATAAGTGAAACTTAATATGCATAAACATAATATATATCCATACTTAATGCCTGTAATATTAAAATAGCAATCATAAAAAAATAAGTTAAATTTTAGAACAAACTTATGAAAAAGATTATTCCACTTATAACAGATGAATTAGTTTTTTTCTAATATTAACGAAAACTATAATGATAGTCTAATAAACGTATTTTTAGGAAAGTAACACAAAAATAATTAATAAAATAAAGGTGTATTCATAAGATATTCTTTTAAAAGATTATCTATTTACATTATAAATAAATTCTAAATTATAATTTTCAGAATAGTTCAGTAATAACAATCAAAATTTATTTTTAGTATAGATAAAAGAAAATAAGAGATAAATGAAAGTCAATATGAATGGTTATAATATATATATATTGCTTCATGCATGTAATATTAAAATAAATATCATACAAAAGAAAAACTTTAGATTTTACAACAAACTTATAAAAAGAATTGTTTCGCTTTAAATATTAATAAACTTAAGTAAAAATCTATAAATAGATCGATTAAAAAATAAAATATTCTTACATATATAATATAAGAAAAAGTGGAATATTGAAAATGACAAAGATAAAATAGGCATCACGCTTCATTTCACTAGGAACACGAATATAGTTCACGAACCAAATGTCTTTGCGTGTTTTTGATGAATTAAGGACTCTTATCCTTCATTGATTTTTCACCACTTATCTTACAGTAGATTTTCAAGTCTAATTTTATTCAAAAAATTCAACGAACTTTATCTGAAGTGTTTTCTTTTCTTGTAACTCATTCTTCCACTCACTTAAGTAATCAAAACCACCATCCCTAGAAATAGGAAAGTGGTTGGTTGTTATAACCACCTCCTCAACAGAAGTTAACCATCCAGTTGGACAATTATTTAAATAACTGCACCACTGTAAAAATTAGATACTTGGGTCGGATTAAGATTGGATCGGGTCGGTCCACATGTGCGACCCACGATCCCAAAAAACTTACATCTCCCACTTCGCACATGGCGAACAAGACCCGAGTCAATATTACATTAACCTAACACACAATTCATACGACAAAATGATTCATGCAACCTATGAGCATAAAGGCTTGCCTTCAAGGTCTTATAAGTCTTTTATAGGAATTCAATCACATACGGAAAGAATCCACTGTCAACATGAGGAATCTATAATCACAATACCCTAGACTTTAACTACTCCGATAGTTAATCATTTTATCCCTCATCCTCTTAAAGAGGCTGACTCGCGAGTCCATATTTAATTTTAATTTCTATATTCTTCCCTTTCTACTCAAATCTATCTATTTCAAATTAACTGCTTTCCTAGACATGCACCGCATTGTCTAATGATACATGATTATTAGTAACATGCTAAAGTTTGCAACAGCGATTGAAATTTCAAGAAATAGTTAAAGGTCAAAGGGTATTCAATTGAAAAGTTCAACTTTGACTTTTCAAGGTCTCACACATGAAGAAGCAAAGATCATTCTTTCATTAACCCTCCTGTCGCATAACACACGTGGTATGAATCACGTGCAACAATATTCTCACCTTATATAGGCGCATGTGTCTTACTCCAACATAGACAGACCTTGGTCAAGGCATTCTTAATGTCTAACCCGAGTTTCTCTCAACAATTATCTTCAAACTCATTTCTCAGAGAGACTCTTGTCTGGTTTTCAAAATAAGTCTAAATGTGGCAGTGATACATATCTCTTCACGTTCCCCGATGTAAGAGACGGTTGCTCGTATGAGAGAGTCAATCTTGTGACTTGTTCGACACATTAAACATTACCACACACCTTTAAGATATAAAATAATCTTACATTGATGAGAAAGTTATAACAACAAAGTTATATTACATAACAAATCGCATCTTGCGTAAGCCTAGAGACTTAACATGTTTCTCAAATAAGTCTCTTAATATCGCCTATGTAAAGGGATCATCTACCATTTCACGAGTAGGAATGTCTTGTAAATTCACTTCTCCACTTGCTATTATATCTCTTACAAAATTATACTTGATATCAATGTGTTTGATTTTGCTGTGATACTTAGGATCCTTTGTATATGCAATAGCCGTATGACTATCATAATATAAAGTCATGGGACCCTTTAGGGTTCTTTGCAATATTCAAATGCTCAAAGAATCGCTTCAACCAAACAGCTTCTTGTACTATAGATGCACAAGCTACAAACTCATATTCCATGGTTAAAAGAGCTGTGCAAGTTTGTTTCTTGCTTTTTCGTGAAATGGTACCATCATTGAGTAAGGAAAACATAACCAGAAGTAGATTTTCGATCACCAACTCAATCAACATTCGTATAGCCTCTTAAGAGAAAATCAGATCCACTATAACATAGTGAATGATCTGCAGTTCTCTTTAGATATCAAAATATTCTCTTTACTATCTTTCAATGATCTCTTTCAAGATTCGATTGGTGTTTACCAGACTTACGGCATAATAAAACCTGGTCTAATACACATCATAGCATACATCGGACTCCCAAATAACACTAAAATAGGGAACTCAAGACATTTGTTCCTTCTCTTTATAACTTCTAGGACACATTTCACCTCTAGATATTGGAGTATCCCTGGGCTTGCAACTACTCATTTGAAAACGTTTCAATATTTTCCTTATGTAGGTTTCTTAAGACAAAGTTAAAGATTTCTTGGGACGATCTCTTTGGATCTTAACACCCAATATGTAGCCTGCTTCACCCATATCTTTCATATCAAATGATTTTGAAAATCATGACTTGATAGTTTTTAGATACTCTAAATCATTTTCGGCTAATAGTTTATCATCTACATATTTCACATATATGCAATGGTCTTCATTGATCATGGTGAAATCTAACGAAATCATCTTTTTATGAAATCTCAAGTACCATTGCCTTAAAGATTGCTTCAGGCGATAAATGAATCTTTTTAATTACAAACTTTCTTTTCTTGGCCTTTAACAATGAAACCTACAGGTTGTTCCATGTAGATTTTCTCGTTTAATTCTCCATTGAGAAAAGCAATCGTCACATCCATTTGATGTAATTCTAAAACTAAACTTGCAACTATAGCCAAAAGTAGTCGAACAAAGGTAAACTTCACAACTGGTAAAAAGGTTTCCTCGTAATCTATTCCAGCTTCTTGAGTAAAACCTTTAGCCACCAGTCGAGTCTTGTATCTTTCTATTAACCCATCTGAGTTACGTTTAACTTTAAGAATCCACTTATTCCCGATAGCCTTACGTCCTTGTGGAAGGTCAATTATATTATGGACTATAATTCTTCTTCCATCGCTTTCAACCATTTATCCTTTTCAAAGCCTCAACCACAGAGTAGCTTCATCCAACTCCGTGGGAGATACCAGGATAATAGTAATCCTCAATTTGATAAGATCCTTTAGGTACTTCTTTCCTAGTACTTTTATGCAGTTGAAAGTCAGATTCCTCTACAGGAATTTGGGATTCAAAGGTCCCACTTGGATTAAGAATAATTTCTTGATCATTTGCATAATAGATCGTATCTGATGACATTCTCTGGTCTCCTAAATTCAATATTTCATACAGAAGCTCACCTTCAATTATATCATTCCTTTTCAGAAAAATATTTTTCAAAAATCTAACATCTCGTGATTCAATTTCAGTCACACTTCCATTTTCCAAATCATCAACGAACATATACCCTTTGGAGCGTTCTGAATATCTAATGAAGATACATTTCTTTCCTTTTGGACTTAATTTATCAAACTCACCTAGACGATCTTTAATATAGGAAACACAATACCAAGGTCGTAGATCATCTACGTTTATTTTATGATCAGTCCAAAGTTCAAAAGGAGTAGAAGTTATTGATTTAGAAGACACCTTATTAAAAATGTAAGTAGTAGTCAATAATGCATCTCCCCAAAAGGAGATAGGCAAATTTGCTTGTGCCATCATTAATCTTGCCATATCCAACAATGTCCTACTCCTTCTTTCAGCCACACCATTTTGTTGGGGTATGTAAGGAGTAGTTAATTATCTGATTATGCCCTTTTCATTACATAAGTCTTCAAATTAATTTGATAGATACTTACGTCTTTGGTCGATTCTCAGAACCTTTATTCTTTTATCCAATTGATTTTCAACTTTATTCATATATCTTTTAAAGCACTTTAGTGCTTCAGATTTATGAGAAATCAAGTAGACATAATTAAAGTGCGTGAAATCATCAATGAATGTAATGAAATATGTGGTACCACATTTAGATTTAGAATTACATCAAACGGATGTGAAGACTCCTTTTCCCAGTGGAGAATTAAATGAGAAAATCTACATGGAAACACCTTTGGGTTTCATTGTTAAAGGCCAAGAAAAGAAAGTTTGTAAATTAAAAAGATTCATTTATGGCCTAAAGCAATCTTCAAGGTAATGGTACTTGAGATTTCATAAAGCGTTGATTTCATTAGATTTCACTATGATCGATGAAGGCCATTGCATATATGTGAAAAGTTCCAATGAAAACTTTGTAATTTTTTCTCTTTATGTAAGTTGGAAATGATTTGGAGTATCAGAAAACTATCAAGTCATGATTTTCAAAGTCATATGATATGAAAGATATGGGTGAAGCAAACTACATATTGGGTGTTAAGATCCAAAGAGATCGTTCTAAGAAATCTTTGAGTTTGTCTCAAGAAACCTATATAAGGAAAATATTGGAATGTTTTCGAATGAGTAGTTGCAAGCCAGTGGATACTCCAATATCTAGAGGGGAAACTTTAAGCCTTGAAATGTGTCCCTCAGAAGTGACAAAGAAAAAGAACAAATGTCTTGAGTTCCATATTCTAGTGCTATTGGGAGTCTGATGTACGTTATGATGTGTACTAGACCAGATATTTGTTATGTCGTAAGTCTGGTAAGCAGTTATCAATTGAATCCTGGAAGAGATCATTGGAAGGCAGTGAAGAGAATATTCGATATCTAAAGGGAACTGCAAATTATTCACAGGGTTATAGTGGATCTAATTTACTCTTAAGAGGCTACACGAATACTGACTGAGCTGGTGATCGAAGTGATGGAAAATCCACTTCCGATTATGTTTTCTTGATCAATAGTGGTACCATTTCATAGAAAAGCAAGAAACAAACTTGCATAACTCTTTCAACCATGGAATCTGAGTTTGTAGCTTGTGCATGTTCAGTACAAGAAGTTGTTTGGTTGAAGCGATTCTTTGAGAATTTGAATATTGCAAAGAATTCTAAGGGTCCCATGTGTTACTGACCTAAAACTCACTCTAGAACTTCCATGCGGCACGTCAGTTTGCTCAGAAATCTCTCACGATCTTGCAACCACTAATAAGCCTTTTGCCTATGATCGTTAAGGGAGCGCTAGATATTAAAAGACAAGAGAGTTTTGAAAGAAAGAAGACTTTGATTGCTAGAGAGAATGCTTCACAAGGCTTGAACGCTTACAACTTTTCTTGGTTGCAAATGAATGCCAAGGAGGAGTATTTACACTACTCCACCTTCTCAATGGACGGGTAGGATTGATTTGATCTAACGACTACAATTAAGTCTTCTAGAAGGCTTCTAGAAAATATCTAAGATATTTACAAGTGCAAGACTTATCTACACTGTTCTACAATTCTCTAGAACCTTCCAGGCCTCTCTAGTCTATTCTTCAATCTTCTGCATTATTCTAGAGAGTTTCGAAGTCCTCCAGAGTACCGTGGACATGTTCCTCTGCAGTTTTGGAGCAAAATTTAGGCAGGATGTGTCATTCTCCCCCACCTGATGATGTGACAACCGCGGTGCATTGCTTCTGTTGCAAGAATTCCCAAAACTTGTCCCTAAACTGCCATAGGTCTTCATATCTTTCCCACGTGACCTCCTCCGGTGATTGACCCTTCCAATGGACAAGGAACATTGCGGTAGTAGGTTGTCCCCTCTTTTGCTTGGCTTGGTAATCGATAATGGTCTCTATGTTCTGATCATATGAGGCAATGATGGTAATGGGTGGCCTACTCGACTGTCCTCAACTTGGATCATCCTTATCCTCATGGTACGGCTTGAGGACCCTAGCATGGAAGATAGGATGAACCTTTAGTTACGGTGGTAGCTCCAGTCGATATGAGATCTTGCCAACCTTGGCAATGATCCTGAATGGTCCTTCATATTTGCGCACTAAGTTTAGATTTACGCCCCTTAGTGCCGTGAACTGCCTTGGATTGAACTTTACCAACACTAGGTCTCCGACTTTGTAGTTGGTGGGAAGTCGCGTCTGGTTAGAGAACTCTTCATCTACTTGGCCGCCTTGGCTAAGTGAGATTTAGCAGTGTCCATCTACTCCTCGAATCCTTTGGTCAAATAATAAGCGCCCAAACGCTTGCCTTCGAACGTTGCTGGTAGTGAGTGTGGAGTTTGCGGCTGTTGGCTTGTAGCAAGCTCGAACGGTATCCTCTCTGTGTCTTTGCTCCTCTGCAAGTTATATGAAAATTGGGCCACATCAAGCAACTTGGCCCAGTCCCTCTGGTGCGAGCTCACGAAGTGCCTAAGATAGCACTCCAACAAGGCATTGACTCGCTCGGTTTGGCCATGTGTCTGTTGATGAAAACTTATGGAGAAATGCAACTTCATTCCAAGTATTTGAAATAGTTCTCTCCAAAAGTTCCCAGTAAAGCGCAGGTCACGATCACTTATGATGTGCCTTGGCAACCCCCAATACGTTACTACGTTCTTAAAGAACAGCTGGGCTGCCTCCTTAGTTGTGCATCCTGTGGCAGGAATAAAGGTGGCGTACTTAAAAAATCAGTCCACCACAACCATAATGGTGCCATATCCATCGGACTTTGGTAAGCCAGTGATAAAGTCCATGGTGATGCTCTCTTACATCCTACGGACGCTCGGCTACAAGGAGTGACTTTAAAAGTCCTCCAGGATGGCGTTGTTCTATCTTATCTTGTTAGAAAACAAGAAAAGTTTGCATGTATCACTCTATGTCTTCCCACATACATGGCCAATAATAGATTGCCTCGATAAGAGCTCGTGTACGGCGCTGCCCTCGGTAAGAGCTCGTGTACGGCGCTGCCCTGGATGCCTGACCCCTAATGTATCATGGCTTTCTTTCATGATTTTCCGCCTAATGTTACCACACTTTGGTACATAGAACCTTCTTCCAGTCGTGAGCAGGAGTCCATCTTCAATCCAGAAACGCCGGGTCTTCCCCTGTGACGCTATCTCCATAAGCCTCTTTACTTCTGGATCATGGTGCAAGCCCTCCTTGATGGATTCTCTGATGTCGCATTGGGCTGTTGTGATGGCATCTAGCTCCACTTTCCTTCTCAAAGCATCGGCCACTACATTGCCCTTCCCTAGCTTGTACACTAGCTCGTAGTCAAACTCGGCTAGAAAGTTTTGCCACCTAGCCTGTTTAGGGGTAAGCTTCTTTTGTGACTAGAAGTAGCTCGTGGCAACGTTATCTATCTGAACTACGAACTTTGACCCCAACAAGTAATGCCTCCAGTTCTAAGGCAATGTACAATGGCGTTCATCTCATTTTCCTACAACGTATACCACCGTTTGGTCTCATTTAACTTGCGGCTTTCGAAAGCTATGAGGTGCCTATCTTGCATCAGCACGCCCCTAATATCAAAGTCTGAGGCATCCGTGTGTACTTCGAATGTTTTGAAAAAGTCGAACAAGGCAAGAACTGTCTCCTCCGATATGGCAGCTTTGAGGCCCTCAAACGCCTCCTGACATTTCTTGCTCCAAACCCACGGCTTGTTCTTCTTTAGTAGCTCAGTGAGTGGAGTGGCTATTGCAGGGTAGCCACTTATGAATCTTCAGTAGTAATTTTCGAGCCCAAGGAATAATCTCAGCTCCGTCACCTCGGTGGGCGTCTCTAACTCTATGAGGCTCGCACTATAGTCCCGTCCATGTGAAGTTGGCCCTGGCTAATGATGTGCCCGAGGAAGTGCACTTCGTGCTGGACGAACTCGCACTTCTCTTGCTTAACATACAACTGGTTTTCCCATAAGACTTGGAAGACTTTCCGCAGATGCTCCACGTGCTCCTCCAAGGTGTGGTTATATATCATGATATCATCCAAGTATATTACCACAAAGTCGTCCAGGTAGGGATGAAAGATTTTATTCATGAGGTACAGAAAGGTAGCGGGTGCATTGGTTAGACCGAATGGCATTACCAACTACTCGTAAGATCCGTACCTTGTGACGCGTATCATTTTTGGCTCATCCCCCTCGGCTATACGTACCTGGTAATATCCTTTCCTGAGATCCATCTTGGAGAAGTATTTTGCTTGCCCAAGTCTGTCGAATAAATTGGCTATCAGCGGGATCGGATACTTATTCTTGATGGTCACCTTATTTAGCGCCCAATAGCCTATGCAAAGGCGCATTGAACCATCCTTCTTTTTTTGAAATAGTACTGGGGCCCCGTATGGTGCTTTGGATGGTCTAATATGGCCATCTTCTGGGAGCTCCTTCAACTTCTTCCTGAGCTCCTCTAATTCTTGTGGTGCCATGCGGTATGGTGGGTAGGCAAGCGGTCGGGTACCTGGCTCCATCGACCTTCCGTCTTGGCGGCAACTGTCTCGACAACTCCTCAGGCATGACGTCTTTGTTTTCATCTAGCACCTTCTCAATGCAAGGTGGCAAGAGTTCTGGGGAACCATCGCTCTTACTCAAACTTACGATAGTGGCCAGGTAAGTAGGCTCCCCCTTTTTAAGGCCTTTCATAATCTGCATGGCCGACAATTGGGTAACTCCTTTCGCCTTTGGCACCTCAACTAAAGGTACCATACAGGACCCTTCCTTCTCAAGCACAAACATCCTTTGAAGGTAGGGATCTATCATAGTGTGTCAATGGGCAGAAGATCTCCTGCCCAAGTATAATATCAAAGATATACAAGGGGGCGACAGCAAAGCTAGTCTTACCCTGCCATTTGCCTAAGGTGACGTCTATGCCATGTGCGACTCCACATACCGGCGTTGGTGGGGCGTTAACCGTCTTAAGACGTATGCTACTCGGACTATAATTTAGCCCCAATCTTGTCGCCACTGCTTTGGTCATAACGTTAGCTTCTGCTCTTGTGTCCACCATGTCACGAACCTGCTTCCCGTTCAGGGTCATATCCATGTACTGTGTGGGGTAACCCTCCTGCTTACCGGCTGGCTTGGCAGTAGTGGCACAGACCCCTATCATGCCCATATGTGTGGTGCCCAAATTCTTACCTTAGTTTGGGTCTTTTTCTTCTTGTAATCCCGTATGATGGCTCTAAGGTTCTTCATATGAGAACACCTCGCGTATCCATGTGGGCCTTCACATATGTAGCAGCCCATCTCCCTAGGAGGCTGGTCCTTCTTCTCAGCATATGCTCGACATACTGGCTTCCTAGGTGGGTGGGCTCCCTTGCCCCTGATGCGATCTTCTCCACCTTTGGCATGGCTACTCCTTGTTTCCTTAGCCTTGCCTTTATCCTGCTTGAAGTCCGGCAGGGCTTCCACTTGGATGATGGCCTCGTCAAAGGTGGAAACTTGTTGTCGCTCCAGCTCCGTTCTGGCCCAACACTGCAATTCATCTATGAAGGTGAACAACATATCTTCTTCAGTGAGGTTGGGAATTTGAAGCGTGAGAGTTGTGAACTCCTTTATGTATGCCTTCATGCTGTCTGTCTGCTTCAATTCCCTAAGCCTCCATTTGGCTTCATAGACGACGTTGTTAGGGTAGAAGGTCTCCTTGAACTCCGCCTTAAACTTCTCCCACGTGTTGATCATACAGAGTCCCATTCCCTATCTCGGCATCCTTCTGCTTCCACCAAAGCATCGCAATCTCTGTGAGGTACATCACGGCCTTGTTGATCTTCGTGTCGTCGCTGCTTACCTTATTGCACTTAAAGTAGTTCTCCAAGTGCCACAAGAAGTTTTCCACCTCTTGTGCGTCACGGACACCTTTAAAGATAGGTGGCTTGGGAGCCTCGATCCTGGCCTCCCGCTCCACGGCCGGTGTAGCATATCTCCCCTATTTGATAGCTTCCTTAATCTCCTTCACCTTGGTGCTCATGGCTTCTAACATTCCCATAAACTTGCCTTCCAAGGCCTCGACCCTACTCTCTAAGGAAGCGTGTGCTTCTTCCTTCACTACCCGCTGCTCATCCAAGTCCTTGCGGATGTTATCATTCTCCTCAAGGGTGAACTCCTCCGAGGTCTTGAACTTGCCATTAATCTGATTCAAGTGATAGCCAGCAACTCTACGGCTTGGCCGGCAGTCTCTACCCTGGCGATCCATTCCATCCCTGGGGTAACGTCCTTCGGCAACTCCTCTTACTTGTCGTCACTTACTTCGGCGGTTGGAATGGAGATGACATCGCTTGGTGCAGGATCAACCGGTAGTTTCTCCACCTTCTTGGAGCTTTTCTTTCCCTTGTGTTACTTGGTAACGTCCAGCATAACTTCGGCAGTGTTGGTGGCATAAACCTCTCCATCACTTGCCATTGCTTCCCTTAATAAGCCTTCTCTGATACCACTTTGTCACGAACCTAGAACTCATGCTAGAACTTCCGTGCGGCACTAGTCAGTTTGCTCACGAATCTCTCACGATCTTGCAAACACTAAGCCTTTTGCCTATGATCGCTAAGGGAACGCTAGATATTAAAAGACAAGAGAGCTTTTGAAAGAAATAAGACTTTGATTGCTAGAGAGAATGCTTTACAAGGCTTGAATGCTTACAACTTTGCTTGGTCACAATGAATGCCAAGAAGGGGTATTTATACTACTCCACCTCCTCAATGGACGGCTAGGATTGATTTGATCTAACGGCTACAATTAAGTCTTCTAGAAGGCTCCTACAAATATCTAATATATTTACAAGTGCAAGACTTATCTACACCATTGTACAAGTCTTTGAAACTTTCCATGCCTTTCTAGTCTATTCTTCAATCTTCTGCATTATTCTAGAGAGTTTCGGAGTCCTCCAGAGCACCGTGGACATGTTCATGCGCAATTTTGGAGCAGAATTTAGGCGGGACGTGTCACATAACTTTATATTGTGATAGTTATGCAGCTATTGCATATACAAAGGATCCTAAGTATCACAGCAAAACCAAACACATTGATATCAAGTAAAATTTTGTAAGAGATATAGTAGCAAGTGGAGAAGTGAATTTACACTATATTCCTACTCGTGAAATGGTAGCTAATCCCTTTACGAAGGCGATATCAAGAGAATTGTTTGAGAAACATGTTAAGTCTCTAGGCTTACGTAGGATGTGATTTGTATTGTAATATAACTTTGTTATTATAACTTTCTCTTCAATATAAGATTGTTATATATCTCAAAGGTGTGTGGTGATGTTTAATGTGTCCAACAAGTCACGAGATTCTCACATGAAGAGATATGCATCACTGCCACAGTTAGACTTGTTTTGGAAAACAAACAAAAGTCTCTCTAAGAAATGAGTTTTAGGATAATTGTAGAGAGAAACTCGGGTTAAAGATTGAGAATGTCAAGACCAAAGTGTGTACAATGTTGGAGTAAGACACATGCACTTGTGTGAGGTGAGAAGATCATAGAACGTGCTTCATACCACGTGTATTATGCGACAGGAGGGTTAATGAAAGAATGATCCCTGCTTCTTTATTATGTGAGACCCTGAAAAGTCAAAGTTGAACTTTTCAATTGAATACCCTTTGACCTTTTACTGTTTCTTGAAATTTCAATCGATGTTGCTACTTTAGCATATTACTAATAGTCATGTATGATTCGGCAATGCGGTGCATGTCTAGGAAAACAGTTGATTTGAAAAGATAGATTCGAGTAGAAAGGAAGACTATAAAAATTGAAATTAAATATGGACTCGCGAGTCAGCCTCTTAAAGAGGATGAGGGAAAAGATGATTAACTACTGAGTAGTTAAAGTCTTGGGTATTGTGATTATAGATATGCTTATGTTGATAGTGGATTCTTTCCATACGTGATTGAATTCCTATAAAAAGGCTTATAAGACCTTTAAGGCAAGCCTTTATGCTCACAGGTCGCATGAACCATTTTGCCATACGAATTGTGTGTTAGGTTGATGTAATATTGACTCGGGTCTTGTTCGCCTTGTGCAAAGTGGGAGATTGTAAGATTTTTTTGGGATCGTGGGCCGCACATGTGAACTGACCCCCCGAGTATCTGATTTTTACAGTGGTGCAGTTATTTAAATAACTGTCCAATCTTATCCTGAAGGATAATACTGGATGGTTATCTTCCTTTTAGGAGGTGGTTGTAACCACCAACCACTTCCCTACTTCTAGGGAATGTGGTTTTGATTCCTTATGTGAGTGGAACAAGCGCGTTACAAGAGAAAAAAAAAATCAAGCCCACAAAATCATTAAACAGGCATCAAATAGGACCTAAACTGAATCTGTCTTTTTCAAAAAATTGTTAAAAATACCAATCATCAAAAATTCATCTTTTTAACCATAAATAGATGAAAAACAAGGCATATAAACACGGAATCAACAATTAACTAGTCATGCTCTGATACCATTTGTAAGCAAAATTAAGGGGGCAAGAACAACGGGTCGTACCTCTTTGACTATTTCACAAGAGTTGTTAAGCCACGAACGAATTCAGTCCAAGATCACGCTCCGTTTTACTAGGAACATGGATTATAGTTCACGAACCAAATCTCTTTGCATGTTTTTGATGAATTGAGAACTCCTATCCTTCACTGATCTTACACCTCTTATCTTACAGTAGATTCTCAAGTCAAGTTTTATTCAAAACTTTCAACTGACTTTCTCTACGGTGTTTTTTTTTTTTTTTGTCATTACTTCCTTCTTCCACTCACTTAAGGAATCAAAAGCACCTTTGGTGGTTATAACCACCTCCTCAATGAAAGTTAACCATCTAGTCTTATCCTTCAGGATAAGATTGGACAATTATTTAAATAACTGCACCACTGTAAAAATCATATACTCGGGTCGGGTTAAAATTGAATTGGATCGATACACATATCCAACTCACGATCCCAAAAAATTTTTACTGTATTTATAATCAAACACAATTCTGATTTCCAAATATCATTTTTCGGTATAAAAATATTTTTTTTCATTTTATAAATTTTATAATGAAATATGATCAAACACCCATTAATTGCAAGCTACATATTTTTGTGTGCAGGTGTTGGAGGTCTAAGAGTTTTCCTCATTGTGATGGAAGCCATGTGAAGCACAATGAGACAACTGGAGATAATGTTGGACCCCTCGAGTTGAAGAAGCAGTAAGAGGTCGTTTGGTACGAAAACAAGTTATCATGAAATCAATTATATCGATATTATATGATATTTCTTGTCCATGGATTGGTTTCTTATATAAGGAATAATATATAGTATTGTATAATAGTATTAAATAAAGCATGTGAGCATAAGCACAATCGGTATTGTTAATGCCATAAAATTACTATGTGTAAGTATAATATTAAATAAAGAGATTGTTTGGTAAGATATATTTAAAAAATTATTATATTTATTGATCTTGGTTTTATTTAATTCTTTGTTTGATAATATTTTCAATGTTCTCAGGTAATATTCATTCTATTATTTTTTTTAAGGGGTTTTCACTCTGTGTCCAATATTCACATTGGAATTCGACAATTTCGAATTGTAACATAGTATATAACTTATTTCGTTTTTTGAGTTAAGTACTAATTTCACTTTTATTGAATAATTAATTATATTTATTTTCTTAAATAACTTGCTAGTATAATAACTAATTCATACTACAAGTATATTGAGGCATCCCTAAAATCACGTTTAAATTATATCAAAAGCAAAAACCCTCGACAATTTTAAATTCTGAATTCTCCTTTCACGCACATAAAGCAAAACAATTAATTAATTCAAATGCTTACTCGGAGCAATCAGGATTGGGTTCCATTGGAATAAAGCTAGCAAAGTGACAAAGATCAGGAAGTTGTGCCGCTTTTGTATAATTCACTGGGGCATGTTGCATGGCATCTCTAAAGCACATTCAAATAACTTTGCGGTCTGGTTGTGTGGCAGCAGCTTTTTTAGCCAAATCTTGCAATTCAACACAACATTCTTGACTTGGTTTTGTATCTGAACCTAGTATAAAACCTTGACAAGAAATTACTTTTGGTATAACGTCATACCACATGTAATAGTTGCATTTGTTTGGCCTAGAACAAATAAAAGTAAAACAATTTTTTCCATTTTTAAAAGAATTCTTGGTGATGTATGTATTTGGGATTTTTTGTGAGAGATGTATGAATGACTATTGTAGAAAGCCTATTTATAGTGGTTGAGAAGAGTTGTGTATTCAATTATTTTGACTTTAACATTAATACGAAGTCATTTCTTCACTTGATTTGTTTGACCAGAGAGAATGTAGTGATTGAAGAGATTTTGAGTATTCAAATATTTTTGAATTTTAATATTGAAGTAATTTTTAGTGATTTTAATAATTAGATTTTTTTAATTCAATTTTGGGTGAGTTTAATATCATCCCCTAAAATCTATCTAGTTTTTTTGGGTTGACCCAAAATAAAAGAAGATTTGACTATTTGAATTATTAAGAATTTAACATTAATATGAAGCCATCTCTTCACTTTGTTTATTTGACTGGAGAGAATTAGTGACTAAAGTAATCTTGGGTATTCTTTTATTTTGAATTTAACATTAAAGTGGTCTTTAGTGCTTTTAATAATGAAAAAATTATGCCATTAAGAAAACACATATTGCTTGATAATTTTTCACAACTATAATCTGAAATAATTACTGTTAACTACTACTGTTTCATTCGAGTTGCTAGGGACACCTCCAGAATCTGTATAATTAAAACTCCCAATCGCATAAATTCAGAATTTATTTGTATAAATCTAGAATTGCCTAATTGTATAAATCTCAAATTCATATAGACTTTCCCTAGGTTGTATATAATTATGATGTTGATGCAATTGATTTGTATGAGTTCTGAAAAATTCTTAAATATGTATGCAGATAATCTGCCCTAATTGCTTGTGAATAGAAGAGAAGAAAGGATAGTATTGAACTGATTGATTATTATTGGAGATGAGCTATTGAACTGATTACAAGTCTATAACTACTCATTTATATACACTCACAGTTTCAATAACTAACTCTTGGTCTAAGTAACTGAGTGACAACTGGCTTGCCAGCTCATAATCTGATTAACTAACTATCACTATAGCAACTAACCACTAACTAATTAATTACCATTGTAGTAATTTAGACTTGGCAATTGCCATTGTAGTCCTTAAGACTTGGCAATACTCTTCGTGTATTCCTCAATACCCCCTTTCAAGCTAGGTGATATGAAGATATTCTTCATTCCTAGCTTGGAAACAAGATACTCATGCTATGGTCATCCAAGACCTATAGTGAGTACATCAGCAGATTGTTCAGTAGTGGACAAATGCTTAATGGACAGAGATCCTCCTTGAATTTTCTCTCTAATAAAATGACAATCAATGTAATGTGTTTAGTCCTTTTGTGGAAGAAAAGATTAGATGCAATCTGGATAGCAGCAGTGTTATCACAATATATAGCGACCGGCAGAGAAATGAGTATGTCGAGTTCTTGAAAGAGGCCAATTAGCCATGTCACCTCAGTAATAGTAGAAGCTATGCTTCTGTATTCTACTTCGGCAGAACTTCTAGAGATAGTAGGTTGTTTCTTGGACTTCTAAGAGATCAAAGAATCTCCAAACTTTATTAAGTAGTTAGTGATAGATCTCCTGGCTTCAAGGCAAGAACCCCATCAGCATCACAGAATGCTTGAAGAGAACCATTTGATCGAGCAGCTAGAAGAATGCCTAAACTTGGATCCAGTTTTATGTACCTCACAACTCTAATAGCAGCATTCATGTGTGATTTCTTGGGAGCATTCATGAACTGGCTGAGGTTTTGAATAGCATAGAAAAAATCAGGCCTTGTAATGGTGAGATAAAGCAGCCTTCTGACCAATCTTTGATATTCACCAGGGACTGGTAACAGTGTATCAGATGTATATCCCATATGTTTGTCAAAAGCTAATGTAGTCAATTTTGTATTTATCTCAGCAGGTGTAGCTATAGGTTTGGATCCACCTAGTCCTAAGTAGCAATGATCTCAAATGCATACTTCCTCTGGTGCATAATGATTCCTTCAGCATTTTTGGCAAACTCAATCCCTTGGAAGTATCTAAGAGCACCTAAGTCTTTGATTTTGAAATTGTTCTTCAACATTTGTTTAGTGTCATTTATCAATTTCATACTGCTACCAATGATTAGTATATTATCAACATAGATCAATATTATCACAATACCTTTATCTGACTTCTTAATCATCAGAGAATAATTAAAGTAGCTTTGTTGAAATCCAGCTGACAACAAAGCTTAAGTCAACTTTACATTTCATTGTCTTGAGGCTTGTTTAAGACCATAAAGTGATTTGAGTAGCTTGCATATATGTGGTACTTCAGTATGATTATGAATTAGGCCTTGAGGTATCTGCATATAGACTTCTTCTACTAAATCCCCCTACAAAAAAGCATTATATACGTCCATTTGTTGAACATCCTATCCTTTGTTTGCAGCTAAGTTGAGGAATGTTCTTATTGTGACCATCTTAACTACTGGTGAAAACGTTTCCCAGTAGTAGGCCTTCCTGTTAACTATAGCCGTTGGCTACTAGCCTGGCCTTAAATCTCTCTACTTCACCAGTTTCCTTGTACTTGATTTTGTAGACCCATTTGTACCCTATAGCCTTCTTTCAAGTGGGCAATGACACTATCTCCCATGTCTTGTTGTCTTATAGAGCCTGTATTTTTTCTTTCATGGCTTCTACCCATCTCTTGTCCTTTATAGCTTGATAATAAGAATGTGGCTCAGTATTAATTGAGAGATTAGCAATACAATATTGATAAGATTGAGACAAATCGCTGTAATCAACATTATTTGCAAGAGAGTACAAAGAGTGAGAGTCTAATCTTGACTTAAGTGAGGTCACAAAATCTTTTTACCATAAAGGAGGTCTAGATGATCTATTTGATTTTCTTCTTCCTATTGTAGGGCTGACAACAGGTTCCTCAACAAATAGGGAGATTTCTATTGCTGGTTCCAGTTGTGAGGGATGATCTTTATAAATAAGATCAAGTGTTTGCCCATCATCATCACTAGAATCATATTTTGCATGTCTGATTATTAAAGGTGAAGGAACTGAAACTTGAAAATCATTATGTGCTACAAGGTCCTTCAAGTTTTCTATAGACTGAGTTTGAAAAGGAAAATAAGATTCAGTGAAGACAACATCCCTACTAATAAAAAACATTTTGTTTTGAAAATCATAGAGCTTATATCCCCTTTGTGTGGTACCATAATCCATGAGGAGGTCCAAGGACCAAGTTTATCTGTCCTCAACAAGTTGGTTACATAACATAAACATCCAATCACTCTCATGTAGGATAAATCTGGTTTCTCTTGAATAGTATCTCAAAAGGTGACTTGTTTTGTACCACTGTTGATGGAATCCTGTTGATAATATGAACTATAGCTAAAATACATTCTCCCCAAAATTTGATTGGCAAATGCCCTTGGAATCTGATAGCCGTTGTTGTTTCCATTATGTATCTATATTTTTTTCCACTACATTATTCTGTTAAGGTATATGGGGACAAGAATTCTGATGAAGGATTCCTTGAGATGCAAACAATTCATTCACTTGTGTGTTAAAAAATACTCCACACTCCACCATTGTCTGATTTGAAACCTTAACTTGTACTTCAAAGTGAGTTTTAATCATCTTAAGAAATTGTTTTAAAATATTAGAGACATCAGATTTAAGATGTATCAAATATACCCAAGTCCATCTTGAACAATCATCAACCAAAGTGAGAATCTCATGTTATTATGAGTTGCTACCTTATAAGGTCTCCATATATCCATATGAACTAATTGAAAACATTGTAGACTTCTATTATTACTAGTTGGGAATGGTAACCTGATCTGTCTAGCCAAAGGACAAATATTACAACATTGCAACATTAAATTTCTTTTGTTTGAAAACATATCTATTTTTCTGATAACACTCGTAGGAATGTGACCTAGTCTCCTATGCCAAAGTTCTCCCTCAACAAAATATTTAACCACTGCAAAACTCTTTTATTGTCCAATATTCAATTGTCGTTGAGACTTTAGCATATATAGGCCATCTTCTTCTTCACCAATCTCCTTCACTTTCGCAGTGAGGAAATCCTGGAATAGAAAGAAATCAAGATAGAAAAGAGCATAACAATTTAATTTTCTAGTCAGTTTTGATACTGAAAGAGGATTGAATTTAAATTCTGGTACACACAATACATTCTTAACTACATCACCTCCTTTTAGTTGAGAGCATCCTGTTTGTGTGATATTTTGCTGAATCACCATTTGGTAGTTCTACCTTTCCTGGGCTATAAATTGTTAACTCATGATTTAATAACTTCTTAGTTCCAACAATATGATTGGTTGCTCCACTATCAACAATGCAATAAGAACTAATATTTGAAGGAATAAAGTTGGATTGTCCAACAAAAATACCTGCTACATTTGCATTGCCATTTACATTTGCTTCATTGATCAAAGGCTTGTTCAGCATCTGAAGAACCTGATACTGATTAAGCATCATATATGAAATTGATCCAGCTCTAAAACTTGGATTAATTCCACAATACTGTGAAATCTAATTTGCACTCGCATTACCAATATGCTACATCTGTGGTACATGAGAACCTAAATGACCAACATCAGTCATACCTCCTTGATTTCGTGCCTGAGACCCAAGGCCTGTTGCCACTACATTTGCTTGCTTTTCCCTTTGTAGTCATCAGGATAACCTATTAATCTTAGCAGATCTCTCTTAAATGTCCTTGTTTATGGCAATGAGTGCAGTACTTTGATGAAAGTTTAAAGTGAAGAGAAGTTGTTAGTTAGTTACATTTCCAGATCCTTAGAGTTAGTTACAATATTGTTACATTGCAATTAGTTCTGTTAGAGGATCGAGCCATTACTCGTAACTACATATAGAGGGAAAATCTGATTATATAGTCAGATTATGAATAAAACTACTTCTTCCTCCTCTCTACATCTCTTCTATTAGCTTTCCTCTCGAATTTCCTGAGATAGTTTTCATCTTCCTCGAAGTGATTCCTGGATTAACTACTTCCATTTACAGTGTTTTCTTATCAATTGTACATCAGTTGGTATCAGAGCCTTGGATCCTTGGATCGAAAATGGTTAGAAGTAAAAATCAAGATAAACTAGTAGAAGAAATGGAGGACAAGTTGTCACAAATTCAAGAACAATTGAAGGCATTAATGAACGGAATGGTGAGCATTAATGATCGTAATGCCCAAACCAACAAGGAATTGATCGAGATGAAGAATGCTATTGGTGACTTACAACAGAAATATAAGGCAACTGATGAGGGTTGAGCTGAATCATCGATTGGTGAAGGTCGGAATCTGAATTTAGGAAGAGAGTTTCCAATTAAGGGTGAAGGATTGAAGGATCAGAGGCAGTTGAAAGGGAGGGAAGCTCAATTTGGGTCCAATGGTATAGGTAATTTCCATACTCGATACTCTAGGATTGATTTTCCTAGGTTTTCAGGCCAAGATCTGAGGACTTGGTTATACAAGGTAGATCAAATTTTCTCTATGGATGAGATTTCGTATGATCAGAGGCTGAAGGTTACATCTATCCATTTAGATGGGGATGCTATTGCTTGGCACAGATCCTACATGAAAGCTAGAAATTCAACCTTGGATCCTACATGGACTGAATATGTTCTAGCATTGAATGAAAGGTTTGGGGATGTTTTCGAAGATTCTATGGAAGCCATTAAAAATTTGCATCAAACTGGTAAAGTCAAGGATTACCAGGGAATTTGATAGGTTGCTAACTGGGTTTGTCCATAGAGAATGTTATCAGCTATTTTTTGGGTGGTTTAAAACCTGAGTTGAACAAGGCAGTTAGGATGCAATCACCTAGAACTATAATGCAGGCTTACAAGCTCTCTAGGTCGCAGGAAGAGGTCTTTAAGGCACAAGAACATTCATAGGGAGCTAAACCTATTGGTAAGACACAACATGCCATTCTACCCACTCCTAGCTATCAGAATTACCAAAAAACACACAACAATATTTCTCCGTCCACCAATTCCTTCAAGAAACCTTTTGATTCTGTTAATAATAGACCAAATAGAATGCATAATTCTTGTATTGTTGACTGCGGCTGAAATGGATGAAAAAAGGGCTAAAGGATTGTGCTTCCTTTGTGATGAAAAGTATGTGAGAATTGTTGACTGTGGCTGAAATGGATGAAAAAAAGGCTAAAGGATTGTGCTTCCTTTGTGATGAAAAGTATGTGATAGGACGTATTTGTAAGGCCAAGAAACAATTATTTTTGGTAGAGGTAGTGGATGATGAAGAGACAAGGGAAGAAATGCAAGGTTACATGGAAGAACTAGTTCCGAGGGAAGATGTGCAGGAAGTTAGAGAGAAAGGTATGACCATTTCTCTTCAAGCTTTTACTGGGACTACAGGATACCAAACTATTAGAGTTACTGGTTATCATGTGAGGAAACCGTTGCAAGTTCTATAGATACTGGCAGTACACACAATTTTATTTATGAAGAAGTGGCCAAGAATTTGGGTTGCAATTCAAGTTCCATCACTGAACAATCAGTTAGTGTTGCTGATGGGAGGACTGTTCAAACTTCAGCAATTTGTAAAAAACTAAGTTGGTTGTTGCATTGAACTACTTTTTCTTCTGATTTCCTTTTGTTACCATTAGGAAATGTAGACATAGTCCTAGGTGTACAGTGGTTGAGCAAACTGGGCAGGATTTTGTTCGACTTCCAGAACAGGACAATTGAGTTCGTGTATCAAGGTAAGAAGCATGTTTTGAGTGGTGCAACTACTCAACTTAAGGCATTAAAAGGGGAGATTAAGGAACAGGTCCAAGTCTTTGTGATGACCTTGATCCCACCTGAAGATTCAAAGATTTAGAGACCCAATGCAACAGTATCCAGGCTACACAAGGTACGGATATTCCCTCAGAATTGGTGTCCCTGATTATACAATATGATGGTATTTTTGAAGTTCCGGAGACTTTACCTCCTTACAGAAGGCCCTTTGATCATAGGATTCCTTTTATAGAGTCAGTCACACCTGTTAGCAAGAGACCTTATAGATATCCTAGTCTAAAAAATGATATTATTGAGAAATTGGTCTAGGAAATGTTAGATCAAGGGGTTATTTAGCAAAGTACTAGCCCTTATGCATCTCCAGTTGTACTGGTTGGGAAGCAATACGGGATTTGGAGGCTTTGTGTTGATTATAGAGAGCTCAATCATTTGACAGTGAAAGATAAATTCCCAATTCCTATGATAGAGGACTTATTGGATGAGTTGGGACAGGCCCGAGTATTCTCTAAGATTGATCTTAGAGCTGGTTATCACCAGTTGAGAATGGCAACATCAGATGCGCATAAAACAACATTTAAAGCTCATGAAGGCCATTATGAGTTTTTGGTTATGCCTTTTGGCCTAACCAATACACCTTCTTCATTCCAATCTCTCATGAATTCTGTTTTTAAACCTTTATTGAGGAGGTCAGTTTTGTTTTCTTCAACGATATATTGATCTACAGCAAGGACATGTCTACTCATTTAGTGCGTCTACAAGCTGTGTTTGAAATCATGCAGCACCATAAGCTTTATGCTAAAGGTTCTAAATGTGCTTTTGGAGTTTTGGAGGTGGAATATTTGGGTCACTTTATAAGTGTTGCTGGAGTTGCAACTGATCCTAAGAAGATAGATGTTGTTAAGGCATGGAAGATACCAATAACTGTGAAGCAATTAAGAGGATTCCTTGGTCTTGCAGGTTACCATAGAAGATTCATTAGAGGTTTTGGTGCTATTGCAAGACCTCTTAATGAGTTGTTAAAGAAAGATAAATTCACATGGCATGATCAAGCTACGGCTGCATTTGAGAAGCTCAAGGAAGCACTTGTTATTGCCCCTGTGCTTGCCTTGCTTGAATACACTAAGTGTTTATTATTGAGACTGATGCAAGTGGGATAGGTATTGGTGTTGTCTTGATGCAACAGGGGCATCCAATTGCCTATATTAGTAGATGCTTGACTCCTGGGCATCAATCTATGTGTGTGTACGACAGAGAGATATTAGCTCTTATCTTTGTTGTGACCAAATGGTCTCATTACCTACTAGGCAACCATTTTGTTGTAAGGACTGATCAAAAGGCCTTGAAATATTTACTTGATCAAATCATTCACATTGATTTCTAGGTTGCTGGTATTTCTAAGTTGATGGCCTTTGACTTCTCTATAGAATACAAGAAGGGGCATGAGAATAAGGTTGTTGATGCCTTATCCAGGAATCAAGGAGCTGAATTACTTGCTCTTTCGTTGTTGAACCCTCATGACAACCTACTTGATTTGCTTAAGCAGTCTTGGGATTTTGATCCTATGTTACAGGACTTGATTGCTAAGCTGCAGGTTCAACCTTATAAGTCTTATACCTGGATCAATTCTCAGCTGAGGTGGAAGGGTAGATTGGTTGTAGGAGCTCATGTTCAATTAAGGTAGGATATTATTGAGTTATGGCACACAATTCCTCAAGGAGGGCACTCAGGGATAGATGCTACTATTAGAAGAATTCAGTCTCTTTTTCATTAGAAATAAATGGTTCTTGACATCGGGTCTTTCATCAACAGATGCGATGTTTGTTAAAGACGCAAATATGATGTCTCTGCTTACCCTGGCCTCCTTCAGCCATTGCCTATTCCTGAGGGGGGATGGACAAATATCAGCTTGGATTTCATAGAGGGATTGCCTACATCAAAAGGGAAAGATGTTATTTTAGTAGTAGTTGATAGACTGAGCAAGTACAGACACTTCATAGGGCTGCAGCATCCTTATACACCCCATTCTGTGGCTCAAGCTTTCTTGGATAATGTCTTTAAATTACATGGAATGCCTTCGACCATGGTAAGTGACAGAGATCCAGTGTTTTTGAGCTCTTTTTGGCGAGAATTATGTAGTCTTCAAGGGATTAAACTACATCATTCTACTGCTTATCACCCTCAAACAGATGGACAGGCAGAGGTTTTGAACCGAACAGTTGAAACATATCTTAGATGTTTTTGTTCAGATAATCTTCAAGAATGGCTTCCTATTTACCCCTTGTTGAATGGTGGTATAATACCACTTATCACTCTGCCTCTAAATGCTCCCCTTATGAGGTTCTATATGGTCAAAAACCTCCAATACATATGTCTTACTTAGACGGTAAAGCTCGACTTGAGATGGTGGATAGATCACTGGAAGCCAGGGAGGCCATCATAGAATTGCTTAAGTTCCATTTATCCAAGGCCCAATAGAGGATGAAGGACTTGGATAACAAGCATAGATCTGATAGACAATTTGTTGTTAGTGATTGGGTTTACTTAAAGTTGCAACCATATAGACAAGTGTCGATATCTTCCAGGCCCTTCAACAAACTAGCTGCTAAATACTTTGGACCTTATTTAATCATAGCTAAGGTGGGTGCAGTTGCCTACAAACTCTTATTACCAGCTGATGTGTTAATACACCATACATTCCATGTATCTCAGTTGAAGATCTGCCATGAAGTGCCTGTTGTACTTTCCCATCCTCCGGTCTTACATATGTCCAGTCCTTATTGCCCTTTCCTGAGGCAGTTCTCGATGGACGGATGGTTAAGAGGGGAAACAAGGTTGTGTGTCAAGTTCTTGTCAAGTGGATGGGAATTGAAGCTGACCATGCTACTTGGGAATCCATCAATGAGTTGAAGCACAGGTTCCCTACTTTTCATCCTTGAGGACAAGGATGTTTTCCTACAAGGGAGTATTGATGCAAGTTTAAAGTGAAGAGAAGCTGTTAGTTAGTTGCATTTTCAGATCCTTAGAGTTAGTTACAATACTGTTACATTGAAGTTAGTTCTGTTAGAGGATTAAGCCATTACTTGTAATTACAAATAGAGGTAAAATCTGATTGTAATTACTGAATAAAACTTCTTCGTCTTCCTCTCTACTTCTTTTCTATTAGCTATCCTCTCGAATTTCCTGAGATAGTTTCCATCTTCCTTGAAGTGACTCCTGGATTAACTACCATTATAGTGTTTTCTTATCAACTTCCATTACAGTGTTTTCTTATCAATTGTACATCATACTTCAACTTATTACAATCTACACAACTACGTCCCTTCATGTCACAATGGTCACAGTACAAGTATCCTCCTTTTTGTGTCCTGAATGCTTTCCTATTTGTATATACTTACCATGTTATATGCTGGCAGCGAATTATACAAACAACTGCTATAGCTACAATTATGGAATATAAATTACCTAAACTATAGCTATTTCAACCTATTAAATTTTAGGGTTAAGCTATTTATGAAATTTTTTTGTTAATAATTAGATGTTTTTATTTGATTTTGGGTGAGTTTAATATCACCCTTTAAAATCTGTACTCCTTAAAATCTATTGTGATACTCAAAAGCTGTAAAATCGAAATAAGAAAGAAAAGTTACAGAAATGTTTTTGTCGATACAAGATTTAGAACCATTCTACAACCCGTAAATGGTTCCAATGATTGTGGAGTGTGTTCCTGGAACTTGTTGGTTGTTTCAGAAAATTAGGCATGAAACCATGAAAGAGAATCATGGATCTTACAAAAAATTATGGTCCATACAAGCCAGTGCTAGAAGGGGTACTGTATCTTCGGAAAATAACAAGCTTAAGTACTTTTTATACTAACTAGCAGGATGGATCATGGATGGTGTACAAGTTGTAGTTAGGAGTTTGTGGAATGCTCCAAAACTTAGAAAATACAACAACAACACCATACCCAATGGAATCTCACAAGTGGGGTCTAGGGAGGGTGAAATGTACACAGATCTTACCATTACCATTACCTTATACAGGTAGAGAAGTTGTTTTCAGAAAATCCTCATCTCTAAACCACGGCTGTGGAAGGTTTCAAAATACTTGCATACGATATTGAAGGTGACACTATCTGACCAACCCCGGGTGGAGGTTGGCCGATGACAGGGCAGCCATTGACCGGTGAAAAATCAAAATTAATGACGATGATGATTTTTAGGGTTTAGAGAGCATTTTTTATTGTGATTGTAAAACATGTTATATTGCTAAATCAATTTTAACAATATAAATACAAAAATAAAAGAGAAAACCAAACACTAAGTCATAAGTCATAATAGGCAATTTATAATCTTGGAAATGTTAAAAATAGGATAAGAGAACTCTCAAAATCTGATGTCCCAAAATGGGTTTCAGGTATGGAATAAATATCAATCAAAAGGAGCAACAAGATACATGTTATCTCTTCTACAATCAGTTCTTTCAAGCAATCAAAAAACTAAATCACATCATATAACTTGTATGGATTGTCTCAGCATATAAAAATTTTATACTCAGCTTGCACAAACAAGATCAATCTTTGCAAGAGAATACCCAATGAGGTTATCCAAGTCATTTGGACTCAATTTCATAATTTTAGGATAAACTAAATTCAAAGTCAACCTCGAATCCACATGGTCAAATCTGAAAATAATTACATTCACGTGTTAACTGAAAGTGCAAGAGGGGGTGGATTGAATTTTCTTTCGTTAATTTTGATATTAGATAGTCGACTAATTTGAATATCAATCACCTAATATATCAAATAGTATAATGCAGAAAGTAAAGTGCATAAAGGAAATTCAACACCTGATGTTTTTATACTTTTCAGATCCAAAGTGGATCCTAATCCAGTCCCCTTGGTTACTAAGGGATATCTCTTCAAGCTTTAATGAAAATAGAGTACGAAGAATTTCAAAACTTAAAAACTACTCTCAATCTTTTTCTTGTTTTCTTTCTTTTCTTCTGATACAACCTTTCTTTAATTTTTTTTCTTCTTTTCTCTCTCCTTTTTTTTTTATAGTAAATCTATAAGAAGTTGAATGTTTTTCAAAGATGGAGAGTGCGAAGAATGATTTTGAATGTTGTAGGCGTGTACGCTTTTTGAGATATCTTGTTATCCTTTTCCTTTTTAAGTACTAGAGATGATATCCTAAGACATTTGATTCTTGGAATCAGGAACTAATGATTTCTACTTTTAAGAATAAGGATAAGGCTTAAGAAAGGTGAAACATCTCTGACAGAAGAGCAGATCTTTTCTTTTCCTAATGGATTCTTGGGAGTCCAATTAATGCTTGATTGATTCTCCAAGTCTTTTTCTTTCTTGATTGATTCTTTGCAATCCAATTAGTGTATTGATTAATTCTCTTCCTTTTCTTCAGTCCTTTTGATAGATCTTGATTGAGTCATTCTCCTTTCCTTGAGTTGAGCCACGTTGCAGTGAGATTTATTTGTTTCGTTTTTTATGCATTTTCTGCAAATAGTCATTGTCAAAATTAGAGCACTAACACCTAGGAGTTCAATAATTTACCCATTACGTTGCTCAAATCACCATATAGTGTTTCTAGGTCTTGTTAGAGTGTATAAAGCATGTCGAGTAAAAAGTCCACTCGTAGGTTTTCACGTGCAACCTTATAAGTAAATATAAAGGGATCTTTTCTATCTCGAGGTCAAGACACAATTCTAGCAACTAATTATTATTTAACTAATGTAATATGTCATTATTAATCAATTAGGAATTTATTGACTCGTTTAAATGAGTCTCACCTTTTAATAGATTAAAATAATAAATAAAATTACATAGATCATAATAATTATATCAAGATTAAGAGTATGTGTACATACATGTAATGGACTAGAGAATTTATTTATCAATATTGAGAACGTAAATAAATATCTCTAGTTATGTCATTCAATACATACAAAATATACTAGTACAAGAAGTTGGAATTTAACCATTCTCATAACTAAGATCAAATTACATTTAATCTTGTGCTACAATCATCAAGATGTTTATCCCACTTCACCTTTGATTGTAAACATTTAATTTATAACTTATAAGAAATGATAATTTTAATATCACGTCATAAAATTACTCCATACACAAAATCATCTACTATATAGGCAAGGGATACACATATATACACAATGATCAATTTAAATAAAGACTTTATTATAACAATACAAATAGTCTTGCAAAGGATTATATAAAGTACTATATAACCCAACTACATGATTCATAGTATATCCCAATAGATCCATGTTCCAAATCCCACAATTCCACCTTTTAAATTGTGTTGTAGGTGTAAATTTCAATGAGTAATTAAGATAAACACTCAAATCAGTATTGGGATCACTTTAAACAGTTTCTACAGCTAGTCGTAACACAGGCATACACTAATGGTTTTTCCATTACAAGAAAAAATTGAAGTACGCAGCGGTTCTACAGAAAGTTACATTATTACCTATTATTTTGCAGCGCATGAGTAATGAAAGGTGCTTATAAAATTATTAGGGGAGTTCCCATTCTTTCATCTCCTAGCTGCTGAGAAGAATCAGATGCCAGGTTAGAGTAGCATCAATAAAGAACGTCGAGAGTAAGTCAGCAGCTACCATCACTGCCGAATTGCTTTTGGAGATCCTGGAATGAGACTGTGGCTGAGCCTCTCCTCTTTGGTTTCTGCTGAGAATGGTGTTCCCTCCATCCAGTCATGTATATTATCTGAAAACACAATCAGGGTAACAAACATAATTTACACAATTATATTATGGTACACTGCAGCAAAAGAGAAATATCGAGCTGATTTAGTCGAAAGAAAGTTGTGGCAGTTAACCAAACCCCAATAGATCACATTGTTGCCACCAACAATTTAGTAATTGTTTCAAGTCTTGGTCCTACTCACTAAAAGCTTAGCTGTGTTACTCCAGATGAACTCCAGCGCGGTCACAACAGATGGTACTGGAAGCTGACCCTTAAAATCCAGCAAACAGGTGAATCAGATTGTAGGAGTTACCATCTGCTTGAGTGGACCAGAAGTTTTGGGCTATCAGCAACAAATGTGGAGGCTACCTGGAGTTACTAGAAGAGCCAAAGCATAGAACACATCTTAACTGGGCTAGTGTCACGATCCACCACTTGAAAATTAATAAGAAGGAAGAATCTAGAGTCAAGGAGAAGAAACTAGAATCTTGGATAGGTTTCTATAAGACTCTAGAACATTGTGCGGATAGCAGTTGAAGCTCCCTAGAAGACTATAGAATGTTGTAGGAAAATCTTGTAAATACTTAGAAAATCTAGATGTGTGGAGTCTTCTAGAGTAGGGACTTATTTGTAAATATAGAGGGACTTAGGAAGTAATTATTATTTACACTTTGGCCCCTAGAGAGTAGTATAAATAGGAGGGTCATTCATTTGTAAGACATCAACCAAGAAATTGTAAGCAATCTTCCATAAGCAATACAAGTCTTCTTTCTAAAAATCTCTCTTGTCTTCTCATATCTAGCGTTCTCTTAGCGATCAATACAAATAGGCTTACTTGTGCTTGTAAGATCGTGAAAGATTCGTGAGCAAGTTAACAAGTGCCGCACGGGAGTCTTAGTGAAAGTCTTAAGTCCGTGACAACGTGGTATCAGAGCAGGTTATTACTAAGAGAAGCATGGCAAGTGAGGGAGACTTTGACGCCACCAACGCTGCCAGTGTTAGGACGGATGTTGGCAAACAATGCAAGGGGAAAAAGAGCTCTAAGAGGAATGAGGAGCTGCCGATCGAGCCAACACCAAGCGAGGCCATAACATCCCACTTGTTCTCTGCCACTGAGTTGAGTGACGAGGAACGTGGTGAGGAACCCGTAGACGTCACGCCTGATATGGAGTGGATCGCAAGTTCAAGACCTTGGAAGACTTCACCCTTGAGGAGAATGACCGCATCTGGAAAGAATTGGACGGATGTAGGGCTATGGAGTATGAGGTGAAAGAAGCTATCACTTCCCTAGAGTGCCGAATCATGGACGCGCTGAGTAGGATGGAGGCCATGAGTGCTAGGGTGAAGGCACTTGAGGAAGTCATGGAGGACAGGGAGGCCAGGATCGAGGCTCTCAAGCCACCGATGTTTAAGGGCACTCGCGATGCGCAAGAGGTGGAGAACTTCCTATGGCACTTGGAGAACTACTTCAAGTGCAACAAAGTGAAGAATGATGAGACCAAGATCAACACAGCCTTGTTGTACCTGACGGAGATGGCCATGTTATGGTGGAAACGGAAGGAGTCGGAGATAGGGAAGGGGCTATGCACCATCAGTACATGGGAACAGTTCCAAAATGAGTTCAAGAAGACTTTCTTCCCGAACAATGTCACGACCCGCCACTTGAACATTAAAAGAAGGAAGAATCTAGAGTCAAGGAGAAGAAACTAGAGTCTTGGAGAGGTTTCCGAAAGACTCTAGAACATTGTGGATAGCACTTAAAGCTTCCTAGACGACTCTAGAATGTTGTAGGAAAATCTTGTAGACACTTGGAAAAATCTAGATGTGTGGAGTCTTCTAGAGTAGGGACTTATTTGTAAATATAGAGGGACTTAGGAAGTAATTATTATTTATACTTTGGCCCCTAGGGAATAATATAAATAGGAGGATCATTCATTTAGAAGGCATTAACCAAGAAATTGTAAGCAATCTTCCATAAGCAATACGGGTCTTCTTTCTAAAAAGCTCTCTTATCTTCTCATATCTAGCGTTCCTTTAGAGATCAATACAAATAGGCGCGCTTGTGCTTTTAAGATCGTGAAAGATTCGTGAGCAAGTGGACAAGTGCAGCGCAAGAGTCTTAGTGAAAGTCTAAGTTTGTGACACTAGCTATGCATAAAAGTACAGATTCATTTCAAAATTAAAATATTTCTATAGAAAAAGACTAGCCAGAGATGATAGAAATTACGGTAGGGTAATGGTGTTATCAGGTTCTGGTAAGAGTAGCAGACCCAATTAAGATTCCAAAGCTGGTATGAACTTGGAAGAAAAACCAGCAACCGGAAATGCCGGCGGAATTCTGAGCGGGAAGAAGCTTTAGAGGAAGTGCACAATTAGAAATGACAAGAATGGACATTTCTGCCCAATACATGTCAATAAAGCAGTCTACATATCTAATACTAAAATCAGTCTCCCATCCAGTAAAATCAAATCACAAGGTGGGTCACACAAGATTGATATTCAAAGTAACGAGCCATATGAGGGTGCACCGAGTGACTTCTTTAAGACCAACAGATTGTATCACAAAAAAGGCCCAAAAAGGACTTGGAAGAGAAACAGGAATTTCTGTTCAACTGTGCTGGGGATCTTAGATTTATGTATAAATGATTTTTTTAAGAACGTCTCAGATTGAAGACAGGGATCCAGACCCAGTTCAAATGGAGATTCAGGCTAATTTGAGGCTAAAAACTACTTTCTCAATTTCGTAAGAACAGACACTACCAACATCTTCAGTGGAAGTCCCAAGGCAGCTGAAATCTGGCCAACCACAGATGCAAGAGAATTTTCAATAATAAAATGGTTCAGGCACCTGTACTTCTGAGCAGTGTTCAGAGGGAGAAAGGTCATCGGTCCTCACTGATTCCAAATTAAACTCTCCTACTGCAACAGCACGATTCTGATTCTAGCAGTAATAGATACTATGAAGAATGAGGCTTAAAGGTGGGTCAAGAGAAACATATTGAGAACTAGCAAGCAACTGGGAATTACTTCAAATGGTGTGAAAATGAAGCCCTCGCACATTTCATTAAGCGGGACGCAAAAAGGGCTTTGAAACAACATCAGATTGGCGTAAAAAACACCGAACAGAGATTGTAGAAAGGAGACGGACAAGCCTAAAAACCTGCAATTCAGATCAACTATGGGGAAGGCTCCGGAAAAGCAGGGGTGAGAATTGGACTGTCTCATACAAATGAAGATTAAAATAATTTCATGGAATTTCTGGAGATCAAACGATCAAGAATTCAAATAAACACAGACTCTTGCAAAGCCACTCCAGAATTAAAAACCTGACATGGCGTGCATCCAAAAAACAAAGGTAGAACAATGGACCACCCAGCTGATGAAGCAGATTTTGATTGTAACAGACAGATTGGAGGATTCGAACCATCAGGAAGTTTTTTTGAGGGGTATCATTATTTATGAGATGTTAATGAAGAGTTAAATGAGGCTTCCAAGGGTGTAACAGAGGAAACTTATGGTTGGAATCGGTAGAGTAGGAGGTCTAGAGGATGCATCATGGATTTAAGAGGTGACTAAAACAACAGATAAGAGGAAGAAAGGAACAGATGCAGATGAAGAAGCACAAGAAAAAGAGCAAAGGAAAGATTTAGAGAATTTGTACAGGAGATGACTCTTGTGGATCCTCCTCTATAAGGTGAATTTTACACTTGGTCTAGAGATGATAATAGTTCCCAAGCATAAGGATTTGACAGGTTTCTCATGCCAATAAAATGGGATGAAGCTCTTTGAAAAATCAAGCAGAAATTTTAGACCAACTGATTTTTAGAGCACAAACTTTTAATGCTGGAGCGCGATGATTGGGAGCGAAGTTGCACTTTAAGTTTGAAAATATTTGGTTTAAGGGTGGTACTCCTGGTTTCAGACCTCTAAAGACAGACACAAGAAGGTAGAACAGAGAAGTGTTTGGCAACTGGGAGGATAACAAAAGCAGAATATTGGAGGAACTTACAATCAATAAACAAGCAAACTGGCAGAAATTGAGAAGTAAGAACATCCTTTAAGAAGGGTAATATGTTGGAGATCCCTTCATCTTCCTCAACCTTAGCTTCAGTTGATTCTGTTGTTGGACATGGACCACTGCCTAGAAATTATTTACTTTAACATATATAACTTTCAACATCAGTTCCTCTTAAATCACCTGAAATGTTGCTGGAATTGTGCCATCTTCAGCTGCAAACATTGACTCATAAATAGCTGCTGTGGCCAGGGCGGTATCCTTTTTCAATACCTAATCCATGGCGAAGATGGATGTTAGAGTGATTAAACCAATAAGACAATTAATTACATATTCTGGATTCTTCATCAAGTTGAAAAGACAAAGAAATATCAGCAGAAAACCACCTTGCTCCTTTGCAGTAGAGCACTAGTTTCGCCCATAGCACGGAGATGTTCTATCAACTCCAAAGCTGCCACACAAGCAAAAAGAAGAAAGATCAATCAATTCAATATAGAAAGACTATGTAATTGAATGAGTGTAGAAATTCATACTTAATGGCATTCGCAGATGTGCAAGCTTATCCACATCCAAAATACGTGAAAGTTAATAGCTACTCTGAGTAGTAAATTAAAGGGGAATTTCTAATGATGAGCACAAAAATGAACATGCCACATCCGGTTAAATACATATTAGTACACATTTCTCAATACTTAGAATCTTAAACTCAAATTAAGAAAAAAAATTAAGAATCTTCTTGTGGAAAATAGAGTGGTCAAATATAAATGAAGATAATATAAAATCTGAGAATGGAGTGAAGTGGAAATAACAAGGACACTTACAGGTTTAGCCTAATGTTTTTATCTTAGTAGTGGTTTCAAGGGGGTTAAATCTGGCATTAGACTTCAACAGACCAGGGCCATAACCTACCAGTGTTGACACACCTCTCTTCCTTCCAAAACTAAGCCAGCCTGCTTCTGCTGGATACATCACTCAACACAATACGATCTTTTGTTCATAATAAAGTTCAGTATACTTCAGTTATAAACTCTTGATTTTTTTGTATAAAAAGTTCAAAAATAACAGCGATGCTTAGGCCTCTGAAAGTTCTGACCTTTTGGTCAGTGGTCAGTGGTCACTAATTAATGTTAGCTAAGATACTAGCTGGTAAATAATTCTAGCTAGCCCAATCGCAATCTTATCTTGCCCATAAAACACTATCTAACTCATTTCGCTGAAGGCAAAGACACTTTTGGTTGTTTAGGTGGGTAGATCCTCGAGAATTCTCAACAATCCATAGAAGTGTGAAGACCCTTAGAAGTGTTGTTTGAACTTTTTGCCCTTCATTAAAAATCTCTTCCTTGGATAAAATCGTCTTTTTACTATTTTCTTTAAATTATTATTTAATTATATTTATAATATTGACTTTTAAAATATATAGAAAGAAGTGATAAAATAAGGATTTCTAGCAGTGGAAAGACTCCTAAATCTTCCTTATTTGATAGACTTCTACTTCTTCCTTATTTGAATCAAGAAAATACCCTATGATCGCTAAGGAAAATTCTAATTTACTATGGGTTCTAATTAGTGATAGAATCTCTATATATAGGACCTTTATCAATAAATAATTTATCAAAATTAGTGAATTATTTTAACTTTTTATAAGTTCATAATTAAATTAAATTTTTCTCTATAATGTTTTTTATCAAATGAGTTACGCATTTTGATCACGTGTTTGTGCGTACAAGACCATAACATATATATAGTGATAGAATCTCTATATATAGAACCTTTATCAATAATAATTTATCAAAATTACTTTCGTCGTGAATTATTTATCTTTTTATAAGTTCATAATTAAATTTAATTTTTCTCACTTTGATCACGCGCAAAGCGCGTACAACAAGACTAGTAGTGAGAGAGCTGGAGAAGACAACATCAGCACTGGCAATCCTAGTTTGCAAAAACTCTCATACATATGTTTGCTTCCATTTAGACTCATCCAAAGAAATCCATGTAAAGGAAAAGGAACGAAATATACATTGCACACTGCCAAAAGAAGGCGGACAGAAGAATGCAACAACTGTCAAGGTTTTAAAGCTCCAGTTATAGGAAAGAACTATTGAAACAAAAGCTTTCAGATTTGACTGAAGCAGGCTTGGTTATTACTTTGAATTCCTGGAAGCTGTGTTGCACGGACTCTCCAAAATGTTGTCACACCCATGTCACATCCTCAAAAATGCATACTATTTTTAAAGTATCTAAACATGTACCTAATTGGCAATTTCGAAGAGTACAAGCAACATGGCCTGAAAGTGTATAGATCTCGCAGAACAATAAAAGAAATTATTTTAAGTAGATTACCTTACATGCATAGAGTATGCCACATTGACAGACATATCTAAATCAAAAAAGAATGCAGGAAACACTTTTAGAGTGCAAAAGCAGGGAGATAGAATGAGACACAAGTTAAGCATAACCTCTTTAAACTCCATAAAATGAACGGTCACACAAAAGCTTTAAAAAGAGATTGATGTATAGAAGTCTTCACAACTTTCCTTATGCACATAACTTAGGAGAATCTTTTTCTTCTTCTCTATAAACAACTCTACCAGGTCAATTCCACCTCACCGCACAAGAAAATGAAAATTAAGAATAGCATTAAAAAGAGAGAGAATTTCATTTGGAAGACCATCAGAAACTTGTGTTCAGCTTTCAGTAGCAATATCAGGATCAATGCTGTTTTGAAGACATCTTTCCAGGAGTATCAGAGATGCATTTACACTAAAGGCTGCATACTGGAATCTAAACCAGCATGCTTCAATGACTGGTGTGGTCTTGGAAACACATTTACAGGGTCAAAAATCCTCTCAAAGTATTCCTGTTTTGTTTGGTTAGTGGTGAAAAGAATGTGTAAAACATTGTAACTTACAAAAGAAGAGGTTTCCAGATTGCAGAAGATGTTTTCTTTGTGGGCAGGAAGTAGAAAAGTAACACTCAATACAAATCTGGGGCACATGTTTTTTCTATGATTGTGGTTACTTGGGTCGCGCCTAGAACCACACTGGAGCTTCTGAACCACTGGAAGGGAATTGGTAACAAGCAATGAAGACACAGACAGGTGGAAAACCACCCCAGCTTGTATATGGTGGATACGTGGAAAGAAAGGAACTCAGCAAGAAGTTTTGAAGAGAAAAGGAAGTCCATTAAGAAGACCAAAATGAATTGACTTTCCTTGTTTTATTTTTGGTGTAAACAGGAATTTTTGGATGATGTAGAAGACCTGATAGATTTAATAAGTCTGCTCTTTTTGAGTTGAACATTTATCGGTATTAACCATGTGCTGATTTTATTATCAAATACAAGCCTGTTACCTTTCTCAAAAAAAAAAAAAGAAGAAGAAGACAAGCCAGAAAATTGTCAAGCAAAAAGTGGAGAGCAAGGTGTCACAACAAGGGTAGTGCTGTTGAGATCTTAATTAATATCCAGAATGGATGCATGCAATGTACAGGACGTTCCTGCCAGGCTGTCTGCTGGAGTACGAGGTTGGAACCAAAGCATGAAGCATAACTCTTACCACTGCTATATTGAACTGTATACTCATCAACATCAACTCCAGGAAGAGTAAAGCCTGCCCTAGTCAAGAGATTTCCAGCATCACGCACCTGCAACAAAAAAATAGTATGGTCTTTCACATGATGCCTTTTCTTTTTGGTAATTTTCTCTTCACAGGAACCTTTTCTTCACCTAATGAACAATATAGAGTATTTATCAATTTTTTCAGCTTAAATAATCAACAATGAAGTAATAGATGAGTTTTCAATTGCCCAGATGGTAATGCTCTTTATAACAGTTAGACGGATTAATTTTTTCACGTTTCCAGTGTTCATAGTGATTGTGGTATATACTGCCTCCTTAATGTTCCCATTCCCGTGGGATGGAAGAGGAGCACAAGATGAATAACAAGATATGCGACGTTGCTGCCAGAGAAGCAGGTAGCTCCTCAGCAGACCATGAGCCTATCTATAATGTGCAAGTACAAAACAATGCACATTGCAGACTGCGGTTGCACAGAATTTCACTGGACTATCCACACACTTAAATCCACATGAAAAAATCCGTCCTCATTCCATATACTCTGACACTCCCTTCTCTCAAGTAGCAGTTAAGTAAAAACTATAACCATTCAACATGCCAAAGTCATACTACCTTGAACGCAAAACAATAGAAATTGTGTATATCGAAGACACAATCTTATTATTTTTTTGAGAATTGTGAAACAATTGTGTTGTATGGGAATGTTCGTCAATTGAACTAAAAGAGAAACTCAACAGAGAAGAGATTTGGTTGACCCACTAATATGAAACCGAAAAAAGGTAAGAGCATAGTCAAGTTACTAAATTTAACAAATTTAGCTCATGTAATACATCCTTCAGCAGTAAGACCTATGTTTCCAAAAAATAATGTCCATGATAAATAGCCACTGCATCTTTGATTTCCAAAGATACAGTGGCCAATATTTGTCACCATGCCAAAAATGAAATTTCTAGAAGTATCTGTTGTACGATTTTATAACTAATAAAAGATTGTATATAAGATTGATAAAGAAGCATTACTCTAGGAATTTCAAAATTGTTCCTAGTGTTAATTAACTTCAGAAATCCTAGACCTATGAAACAATTTTCAGAACTAGTGTACAGCCAAATTCTAAAATATACTTGTGCCAAGGGTGATAGTCGTGGACTGATGCCTCCTTCACGCTCCATTTGTGCAATAGTGCAAGCGATCCGCAGCTCCCTAAGATAATAGCAATAAGATGACAAACATTAGATCTACAAACATAGAGACTGTGGCACTTGATATGATGATAGTGAAACACCTCAATGTTTCTCCGCCAAGAATAGCTGCCAAGAACAGTCCATCCGGCTTTAAAGCCAATCTGCACTGGTAGAAGCACACTTACAGTAAGTGTCTTTGGTGATATTGCCATTTGGAGTTCAACAATGAAAAAAAGAAAATGACTAAATACTAGATGAAATGAAATTTGTCTGTGCTCAACCAAATACAGCAAGCACCTGTATCATTGCCCCAGGAAGATCATTTGTCCAATGGAGTCCCAAGCAGCTAATGACCAGGTCAACAGAACTTCCCATATGAAACAACAGTATAAAAAAAATATTATTCCTAACTCTATCAATAAGGTATTCCAATCATTCACTAAGCACAGCATCAGAGTTACACTTACTTTTCTTTCACTGGCAGATATTCTTCATCACCAATAATATAAGATGTTTCAATGTTATCATCTGGCATTTGCTGCTCAGCATCTTTACACAATTTTATCATGTCCCATGATGTATCCATCATAAGTAATTTCTCAATGCCACCTGACAAGCAACAGGTATGCCCATAATCATGCTCTAGCTTCATGGAACAATATAAGCATGTAAATAAAATAGTTTGTGAAGGTCAAAATTATTACTCAATTTCAGTATGCGCCAAGGTTTGGAGCATTATTTCTGGTTGATAGGCTAATTTCTTCTGAGAGTCATTCCCAAGTGACAGAAAAAGGAAGGAAGGAAGGAAGGACTTTCGCCATCTAGAGTGCAGCATTCAGACTGTTATGCTTTTGTGTGTTCTCATAGCGATGTTAGTAGATTTGACGTGTTTTTATGTTTGTTTTGCAAGATTACAGGGTTGGCATGATATTTGGGCTAAGTGTGCAGAAATTGTTGTTCTACGACACCCTTTACATGAATGAATGAATGAACGAACGAGCGAGTGAGATCTATCTTTTTTTGAAACTGGAAAAAAAAAAAGAAAAGATCTCATTCATTCATTTGTCACTACTTTTCTGTCACTTGGGAATGAGATCTATCTTTAAAATGGAGACATCTTATCAAGTTCTGCTACCTTTTCATATTCTGAAAATGGAAGATAATTATGTGTGTAGTTAAAGGCAAATAGAGGATGCCCTAAAAGGCTACTAGGCTAAGTGAGGCTGATGGCTTCCGAAAAGATCTATTCAAGCATCTGTAGGAATTGCTTCTTTGTAAAAAAAATGAACAAACAATAGGAAAATGTTTACTTCTGCACACCTGATAAATCTATCTCGGTTACCTACTTCCTCTCACCAGTACAAGTACTAGGTAACTCTGGCCATATAGCTTAAGCAGTTGGATTCAAACCTAGGCCCTAGCATTTTTTATCTCTACTGGAAGTTGATTCTTGGTCTACCAAAACTTTTCACAATTCATTAGACCACAACTCTGGGTGCAAGAATTGTTAAATTCTTTATGCTGGGTTTTCAAGTCCTTGATATGCATATTTGGTCCTTTTTTTATCTCTTTCTTTCTACTATTTAATAACAATGGTATATTGGGCTTTCAAGTTTTTGATATGCATATGTGGTCCTTTCTCTATCTCTTTCTTTCTAAATTTTGATAACAATGGTGTTGAACCAACTTGCGCACACATCGCCTATTTGATTGGATACTTGTACCCTCTAACTAGTACAACCACCAGATAACTCAATCCGTCAAGGGCAAAACTACCTAACTTTTTGCGTCAGATGGTATTCGAATTCAACTTCACAAGCATCTCATACTACTCCATTTCAACCATCCTATTTGTGTGTTCTTCGTTGCATCTTGATCATTGTGTCATTCTCCTAGGAGATTGCATAACTTGATCATTTAAGTTTAGGTACGTGTTCTAATTGCACTTCACTTGCATTGTAGTAATAAAAAAATAATTTATTAGATTAAAAGCATTCAAGGGTGGTGCAAGCCCAGGTATACAACACCCAGGAGGAGAAAAAAAATCCAAATAAGTAACTGCTTCAAGCTAGTATGATTTTCATCATTTATAGTGTGTAAGACATGTTTAACAACTACTACACTAGCTAATTAAAATTTCAATATTTTCCTTAATGACTATGCTATCAAAATAAAAGCATCATTTTTTTTCCCAAAAGAATGTTTACTATGAAATTTTTGAACTGACAAGTCAAAAACCAAGTGATATCAAGAAACAATAATTAAAACATGTCCATCAAGAAACTATCTTCTAACCGCGTCCGCGCAGTAATCGTCTGATAGCTTCCACAGAACCCCCCATACACAACGCAGTAGGAAATGTTTTCTTACAATCCTGCAAAATAAAAAAAGATGTGAATCTTGAATTCTTGTTAGATGAGACACTAGTAAAGCACAATTAATTTGTTTAGGCAAGCGACTAATGTATATCAATAACAAACTCACAGAATCGTTTTGTCATATATACGGCAACAGAGCCATGGTATCCCAATCTATTAGGGGTTATTCGGCTGGCTGCGCGAGGAAAGATATTCCTCGCATAAATTAAATATACAGCATTTATTTTGCAATATTTAACTGAGCATATTAATGAAATCTCTGCCTAACTAATACAACACTTGGTTTCAGCATAAACCCACTAATACAGCTCTTAATATTTAGCATTAAACTCCATTACCAATACTGGCATAACTTAGGTGAGGATCTATGTATCATATGACACCAATCTGTGTATTGGTCATCTCAAAGAAAAATACCCTTAAAATAGGCAATTGCTGCACGGTGTGTCTTATTTTACACTATAGAACATCCTACATTCTTTTAATTATTCAAGCATAACAACCCTTCCATTATTATTCATAGCTGATAGCATAACAATCTGTGCATTATAATTCGCAATAATAGTCCATGAACCAAATAACACTTAAAGAGAAGATGAGTTATCCAGAATCCTAGAAGACGTGTAATCCAATTAGCCCAATCCTGAGCTATATGACTTCCCCACTAGGCAGATGATTTAGACTCTAGACGACTCATTAGAAAAGAAAGCGTCTCACCCACCACTTCATCTTCTAAAAATCTAAATCTGACTGACAACGTTTCTTCAAAAGAATGTTATACATCTTATAGTGACAAGAAGTACATTAGAGCAGATATGTAAAATTTACTAATCATAATTACCAAATTTTAGAAAAACGTAATTAGGCATCATTCTGAACATAATATCCTAACCTTAATATGATAGGCTAATGTTAACCTTTATTTAAAGAACGACACAACTGAACCCAAATATTTTTCTATCAACATGCTAAATTGATCAATCTTCAGAAGGGGCAACTACTCATGCATTATTGTACTGTGAAGGATAGCAAATAGAGCACGGATCACAGGAGTAAAGCAATGACATCATGAAAAGGTGAATTAATTCTTGTTAGTTTGAAGATGTAGCATTAAATTGAACCAGGGATACCAATTTAATGATGAATCATTTGAGGTAGGATGCTTAAGAACATGACCATGGTTTGCATATGACTTTCAGAGCATTGGCCAACAGTTTACTACCTTAAACCCTTTCCAACCAGTTGTAATTTTATGAAGTTCCTTATTACATGGTAGAATATTCTCCTAATATTTTAACTCATCTCTCCTTTTGTACGTCATTACTTTCTCCTCTCTAGTCAGCGTTACTGTCTACTTATTTTGCCAGTGACAACCTGTCAGCATGGATGGAAAGAAAAGTTATATTCAGAACTAGAAATGACTGGAACGTAAAGAGTAAAACTTAGCTTTTTCCAGTATGGTTGAAACAAATTTCTGAGGAAATGCCCTAGATAGAAAGGTATGAAGGTCGAGATTAGGATAGAAGGCTAATAGGTAGTCAAGTGTTGTCATACTTATGTGGGATAGGTAGGGGGCTCGACTCCACTCCTCTTCTCAGTATTAGTATTATTATTATTTAGCAGTGGTGTATTCTCTTCTTCAATGTGTATTACTATTTTTCATTCATTTGCTTTGTATGTAGTTTTTTTTATGTCATATTTTTCTTAAAATCCTGATTCGAAAACTATTATTTTGAGCCAAGGATCTATCGAGAATAGACTCTCTATCCCCACAAAGAAAGGAGTAAGGTCTCGTACGTTACCCTCCCCAGACCCCACTTATGCCATTACAAACTATGTTGTTGTAACCAAAAACCTCACAAAAGCAACATAGTTGTACAAGAAAAAGTAAGGAAAAAAGAAGGTTAAACTGAATACCTCCAATCGATCCAGTAGATTCTCAGCCACAGTATCAACAAGAGAGTCCTTGGGCTTCATCAACCATGCCGCTCTATCACGCTGCCAACCATATATGTCCAACAGAAAGTGCATAGTATAAAAGGATAGGCAAAACTAAAAACTTTAAAAAGTTAAATTCTGAACAAATAAATTTGGATGTTTAGGGGAGTTATGGAGTTGTGCAATAGAAGAAGTTTTACTTGCTTGCGCTTAAGATGGCGATCAAATATTTTGAGCTTGGAGCTCTGAAATCCATCTCCGGCATCCGTACAGTAGGATCTCAGGCCTCCCAGACAACGAGCTATGCTTCTTCTCATTGCTAATTAACTTTGCAATGCCCCTGTTTTAGGTCAGATTGACAGAGAGTCAGATATTTATGAGTTAACCAGAACTCTAGCCTCATGGATGGATACCCTATTTTTGTTTTCCGAAAATTTTACCTCAATCCAGAAATAAACACAGTAATGGACATGGGATATTCAGAGTTTCTTCAAAGCAAAAGCACTAAATTTGCCCCTATATTTTTCAAAAAAGTTATATTAATCTTTCCTTATACTTCATTTTGATATATTTGCCCTTATGGTCCAACTTTGAACACACATTTATCCCTAAACCTTAAACCCGACCCAATTTGCAAAATTTCCAAAACCTCAACACCACCTCTGATCTGCGTGGAAAGGCTATTATCTATAGGTTTATATGAAAAATCTTAGCAGAATAGCCTAATCACCAGGCAATTCAAAAGAAACATCTAAAATCAATTAAAGAACAACAGATTTAATCATATTGAAATGAAACAGTTACTGAAATAGCAAAAAAATAAAAATAGGGACCTTTAAATAGAGGAATTTGAGCTTGTATTACAGTAAATCGTCAGCGAGTGGCCACTTTTTGACGGAAAGTCGGAAACATTCGCCGGTGACTGCAGATGGAGCTAACAATGGCAACCTGGAACTGGAGGGGCCACGATTATATTCATGGAAAAGACGAGGGAATATGATTAATTTGTTTATTTAATTTTAACTTAATATAAAATTTTAATTTTAATTATAGTTATATTAAATAAAAAATGAAAAATTATTGAATTATGCAAAATAACTATTTATACTACTAGTATACGTACACGCATGATGCACACATAGTAAATTATTATTTAGAAATATTTTATAATATTAATTGTGATATCTTATCGAATATGTTGAAAGATATTATGTTTTAAAATGTTCAACTGTCATATTATTTCTCAATGAAATATACCCCCGTCCCTCCCTACACTTCACCCCACCCTCAATCCCTCGTAATCAAATACACTCCACCCCACCCTCAATCCCTCGTAATCAAATATGTATAAATAAAGATAATGTATTATGTTTTAAATTGTTAATATTACTTTTTATTAGCTTATCACTTAGCATAATATAATTATTAAATTCTATTCTTATTAATATAAAACAAATCTATTTTATTGTTCACATCTCTTTAGTTAAAAATTATAGACAATAATATGCGTATCATTACTTATTTTACTATATTTTTAAAATATTATTTTTACACCTCCCCCCTTCCCTCTCCTCTTAGTATATTTTCTACTATATTTTGCTTATTTTTTTCTAGTTTGTTGGTGTTCAATTTTTTCTAGTGTGTGTTACACATAATAAGCGAAACTTTTCTTATTTTTTATTTCAATATATAAAATGGTGAGTTTAAACTTAAATTACTTAATATTAAATTGAATTCTTCATTTATATAAAAGTAAAATTTATAGATAATATTATGTGTATCATCTATTATATATTTTACTAATTCCTTCTTTCTTTTATTTTGTCTTAATAGTGTTTATGTATCTTTAATTAAAGATTTTTTTAACTTTTCTTTAATTAAAGTTTACTGCTAACTTTTTTATTCTACTGATTTCTTTCTTTTTTTATTTGGCTACTTTTGTGTTTTTAGTTAAAGTTATTTTATTTTATTTATTTGTCATACATACGCTAAGAAAGGAAATTTTATTTATTTTAAAAAAGAAAAAATGATCATATATTAATTTCTTTTACTTTCTTACCTTTATTTCATAATTAATGTTATTTATATGATTTTTTTAAATTAATTTTTTTCCTTTTATTTATGTCAATAAATAGTTATTATAACCTTAAAGAATTACACATATATTTTTACAGAATTTGATTTGTCTTTTTTTTAAAAGTTTTAGATCATTTTTTCTACTAAAGATTTTTATTTATACTTATATGTAATAATAAAATTAAAATAAAAATTGTGATGTGACATTCTTTTTGATATTATATCTATATATGATTTTTATCATGTATAAACATGGTAATATTTAATTTGAAATTATATTTTAATTTTCACTATTTTTACACACAGTAATTTAAATAATATTCTCTATTTTTTCATTTTCTTTTATTTTTCTACTTTTATTTTAAAAAGTTTAATGTATTTGCTTATTTAATTATATTTAATCTCTTCATTAAAAGATTTAAGTATCATATCTATTAATTTTGTTGTCCTAAAATTGTCAAGTGACTTTGGATTTGTTACATTTTGAAATTAAAAATGTTCCTTTGTTATCTCAAAAGACATACAAATACATGACCAGAAAAAAAAAAAAAGACATACAAATATACTTAAAAATTAAATATGATACTAATTTCGTCACCTAAGCTTACCAATTAAAATTTGATCTATTTATAATTCAAACTCGACTCTTTAAAACTAAAAGACAAATATCTTTTTTTTTCCACCTCATTTTTACTATTTGATCCAACAAACTAGCAACTAAATATTTTTTGAAGAACATAATTTTGCTCGAAGAATCTCAATTTAGAAGAATCAAGTAATCTTCTCTATCAAAGTTTCAAGTAATAAAAGAGGTCAAAGTTTGAATATCTTTGAAATGAGTTTACCTTTTAGTAACAAAAATGCGGATCAAATTTAAAACAACGAGAAAATAAAAATTTGTGTGGGTCATATCTATATTCATATCTATATCTATATCTATATTATTAGGGGCGTAAATTGGTCGGTTTGGTTCGATGTTGTACGTTATCAGCTCGATTTATCGATTTTTGATTTTTAAATATGCTAAACCATTAAGAAACCAATAAAATAGTTTTTATCAGTTTTCGATTTATCGATTTTATGTCCTTAACGGTTCGATTTTCGATTTACCCGATAAGAATGACAATGAGCATTTGCATTAAGAGAAAACAGATAGAGTACGAAAACTATATTTACAAACTTGCAAAAGTTATTATTAGTTAATTACAAACTAAAATACTAAAGTGGATATTAATCTCTTAAGTACTATAAAAATTAAAATATATAAAGCATTGCTATAGTGTCCTATTACAATTAAATTACTAATATTTAATATTTACGAAGTGGTAAAATAGTAAATTATTATACTCTTATTGGGCTATCGATTTACCCGTAACCCAATAGTCTTTTTTTCAAGACTATTAAAAATTCGATAACCTAATAACCCAATAACGTTTTTGCACACCCCTATATATTATATTAATATGAGATGATGCAGTCTCCTCATTAAGTCACGTGTTATTCTATTATTTTGCCATTCGTAAATAGTTAGCAATAATAATAATTTGGATAACAATGAATTTAATTTGCAAATCAGAATTATTTGACTGTGATTGCTCTAAAATATTGCACATTTTTTTCGATTTTAAAAATTTGATGCCTCCCTTTTGGGCGTGGCCCGTGGTTAACTCTAAGAATTGGAATTCCATCAAATCGTCCTAAATGGCCTTGAGATTCATACTGATCATCCAAACCACCTCAAAAATCCTATCATCCATTCTCATAAGTAATAAATGATATCAGAAGGCTGGAAAGAACAAAATAACTATATGAATCGTTACACCTTGGGAGAATTTAACATGTATAGCCTCCAAATACAAAGTAGCAATCAGCAAAGAACTCATGCCAAATATTTAGCATGTTCAAGTATATACTCAATTGGAAAATACAATGTCAATCATGGAATTTATGAAAAATTCCTCTGCCATCAATTTTTGGAGGCCCAACTACTAATGAATGAATTTAAAATATACCATGTAAGTTAAAACATAGTATGTAAACTAATAGTACAAAATAACACCCATCCAAACAAGGTGTTATGCTAGTTAACCTTGATACCTGAATATCAAAACTCATATGATTTGGGTGTGAAACATTACCTCAAACTTTAGTATCAAAAGGAAAATGGAGGAAATGACAAATCAAGCAAGTACTTGGGTATACAATTCCTAAAAAAGACACCAAGAAGTTGTTGAGATTCCTTGTCAAATAAACTCACTGCATACAAGAGCCAATGGCATGGATAGTTGCCCCTTCACAATTCTTTGCCAAAAGCTCAGATTTCCATTAATTACAATGTACTCATTTCTCCCTTCAAATGTATTACTTAGTAATTATATATACATTCCAATATCAATGCAACTATCACATCAGACCAAAATCTATTCTGTCTTCTTTTGATTGACATCTTTCTCACCATCAGAAAAACATTCCCTGCCACTTGCCTTTTATGTGTATATACAACACAAAAACACATACATTCTGTTCACTCTTCAAATAGGGTGCTTGTGATTCGATTCAAGAGAGGCAGAGAGAGAGAGAGAGCGGGTATTTCAGCCTGCTAGTTCTCTGTAATCCTTGCGGATGCTCCATAGAATCTCAGCACACTTTCTCATTGTAGGCCGGTTGTGTCGATGAGGAGCCAAACATTGCAAAGCTAGTTCATATATTTTTTCCATGGCCAAACTATTTGCAGCAGATCTTTCTAGTCTTGGATCCAAAGTTAAGATTGCATCTCCACTGGTGAACTTCTTCATTGCCTGTTTATAAACCAGCTTTTATCAACACTTCTTTGGAGAACATATAAGCCTATTTAACAAGAAAATACAGTAAAAAGTGGTTTTCAGAGTTCCTTTACTACAAGATATAACTTGTGATTAACCTGTTATAGCAGACTAAGTTGTTCAAACTCGAGTGCGGCTGTCCGATATGGGTATTCATTTAGAGGTTGGATCCTTCATGATCTAAATCTTAAGATTTGCGGGAGCGAGTGGGAGCATTCGGCTAAAAATAAATTAATAATTCAAATATCTAAAAATAGGGATACATATCTAAATTATGACACATTATGTGGAAAACTTACAAGGTATTCCAAGGAGAAAATATTGATCAACAGGAGATGAAAAGAAAAGGCCTGGCATAAAAATTTCTATGTACAAGCTAATTCTATTTTCTCTAATTTCAGCTTAGCTTTTCTTTTGACTTGAGAAATATATAGGTATTTGTCCCGAATTTCTCCATCAATTTTACTTAAAATACCCAAAATCAGTTGATCAAATCTGCCATGGATTCCACACCTATGTAGATCGTATCGATAAGGGTGTGGCACTGAAAGTGTAGAGTCCGAGTAACTTAGGTAGCAAATAACTTGTCTTATTCTTCATGTCACTGATCCATGACTATTTTTGGAGGACTCTCTTAGGTGACTTGATAGTATAAAAATTCTTTTTGCATTGTTAATGTATTAAAATTTGAAACATTTAGGAAAGAAGCATACCCATCTTGCGGTAATGCGCTCTTTGATTTCTTTTTTTGGCTCGATAGGCCGCCTTCCAGTAACAAGTTCCACAAGTAAAACACCAAATGAATAGACATCACTCTTCTCAGTAAGTTGATAGGTACTCAGGTATTCAGGGTCTAGGTAGCCTGCAGTCCCTTTAACTTGGGTAGAAACATGTGTGGCTCCTGACTCAGAGTCAGCTGCTAGCCTTGCAAAACCAAAATCGGCCACCTTAGCTCGAAGGTTTTCAGTGAGGAGAATATTAGAGGACTTGATGTCTCGATGGATAATGGGGTGATCTGCATCCAAAGCGTCCTTTTCGTTTAAGGATATATCGGAAGAACAGAGAAATCCTAGATCAATAAGCCAAAAATTCAAGAAAATCTGTAATGAATAGTTTTTTTGTACCTGTATACATATGCAAATATGTAATTGCATGTCCTACATCTATTCCAATGTCTAGTCTTGATGCAAAATCAAGAACATTTCCATTAAGACCTGCATCGTTAAATGACATCAGTAATATGGATAAGCATTCAAAGCAGCGATTGCGAATGCAAGAGCCAAACATTGATGGAAAATGAAAACTCCGAAGCAAGATCAAGAACTCACCGTCCAAGTGTTCTCTAAGAGTTCCATTAGGAACATACTCAACCACCAAAATCCTTTCTTCTCCATGCTCCAAGAACCCATAAAACTTAACTAAGTTTAGATGTTCTATTTTTTCTAAAGTTTGAACCTCGCTTTTAAATTCCGCTCCTGAGTGTTTATCATGTATATTCTGCAAATACAAGGCAGTTAAGTACTCTAGCTAAATTTTTAGCATGTTCAAGTTCTTGTACATAAACAACTAAACAAGAACAAGTTTGATATTAATAGTAAGTATACCTTTTTGGCACGTTTGATTGCAACAACTGTTCCATCCATGAGGCATCCTTTGTAAACTATCCCAAAACCTCCTTGACCAATTTTAAGGCTTGGAGAGAAGTTCTTTGTGGCCTTATAGATATCTTCCATGGTGAATTTAATACTCCCTGCCTCTTTTGTGTGAGTTGAATTATTTTCACTACCATAGATGCTTCGACCTTTACTGCTACTGCTACTGTGTCTCTTCTTCCTTCCGCTATCAGATGCAACTGAAAATTTCCAACCAACTAAAATGTGAGAATCATTTTGAAATACTTAATGAACTTCCTTTTCCTATTGAATGAAAAACAAACTAAGCAAAGTTTTAGCAGTCTTTCAGTTCCTGGAATTAGGCGAAACAGCAAATTCCAACTCAAGACTGTACAGAAATTATGTCACTCAATTTTTCATTACAAGAGAAAAATTAACGTCAACGGGATTTTTAAGAATGATAAAACAAGGAAAACTTCTAGAATCTAGAGTAATAAATCCAACTATAGTACCAAGTTTCTACAAAATGCCTCCAGATGAAGATCAGAAATTGATTATCTGAACTCCGCTTTGATTTTCAACTGGATGAAGTAAAATGGAGATTGCTAGGGCAGAAATAGAGGAAAGCAAATGATTCCATAGTGCCAAATTACAACGAATATTAAACTACACTAAATTATTGCGTGGAAATTTCCCGTGGCTATATATTGTTGGCTAAACATTTTATGTGCTTATACCTCATCTGCAGCGAATTTCCAACAATTGTTGGCTAATTATAGTCATTGGCGAAGTATAATGTATTTTCACCTGATAAACCTTATAATTATTGGCTAATTTTTACTCAGCTCAACATGGTGGAAATATACTCCTTCCTTGACTATAGCTTTATGGCCAACATAAACAAACCATGTATAACAGTTGCCAGATACTGTCGGATGGCCTTCAGCATAGATGGAGACATAATTCAAGTCAATGTATACAAGCATCACTGTGACACTGTGACACTGTGACATTTGTGGGATTACAGTAGGTTTGTTGTTGTTTGTTGTTCTTGTATACAAGTATCATTGTACTCGTTCGTTTTTGATAAATTTGAAGTAATGTGTACGTCTACACTTACGATGGAAAAGCTCCATCAACTTGTGCCTGCAAGGTTTTGTTCCTTAAAGGCATCACATGATTAATCTTCAATCTATCATAACATAATTAAAGATCCTTCCAGGAATGGGCTTAATTTTCCTCCAAACAAAACTAAGCATCCAATTTCGAGCTTAGCTTGGTTTTACATTCAACAGCAAAATCTTTTCAACATTTTCAAGGAAAATGATTCACTTCATCACATTTCGAGATATTCTATGGTCTGTTCCAATCTTACTTCTGTACGTCTGATGCAGAGTAAATATTAATCTTTAAATTGAATATTAGGAAGTCAAGTTCTGTATTCTTGCTACGAGAAAACACACAAACTCTGCATAACCAAGCCATGTGGAATAGAACATGTAAAAATTCAATAAATGATTGGGCAAATATGAAAAGAATTTCAAACATTCATCTTGAACTTTGAAAATTTTAACTATTTTGAACCTTGAAAAAAGCGTCAAAAATTCACTGAGGGAGTACTGGTTTGTTGCCATGACAGGGGCGGAGCTAGATAGGATCAAGGTAACACTGTAATTTACAAAATCAAAATTAATTCTTTTAATAAATAAATAAATATTATAGGTTTTTAATTCCTTGTCTATTTACTTCTTCATATTTTTAAATCCCTTAATGGAAATCATACTCCCAGTTTCGCTGTATAAAAAATTTCAACATACCTGAAGGAGCTTTAAACAAATCGGAATCACCAAAATTAGTACTTGAAGATTTCGGCTCCGGCGGAGTGAAACAGGACGCAAAAGCTTCTACGACGGTTTTGGCGGCGATTATGACCGGATTCCTGCTGGAATTTGACCTTTGAGAAATTGTAGTAGCTGAGGAGTAGGTAGACGAACTAGGTGAATGAGGAATACGATCCGGTGTACGGGATCCCATGGAGCTGGAGAACATAGATACTGCGCCGGAGCTAGATCTCCGGCGACCGGAAAATTGGGTGTTTGGACTTTTCATAGCCAATGAAGAGAAACAAATGGCGGGTAAGGAGGAGTAGTAGGTGGGGTGTTTGATTTTTCGCTAAGCTGGGTAGGGCCCACAGTAGGGCTCGTCAAGTTTGCTAATGAGTCAATAAATACGAGACATGGATGTTTAAATTTATTGCTTCCGTTTTAATTTATATGATATAATTTAAATTTTAAAAGATAATTTTTTTAATTTTAATAGTTTTAAAAAATAATTTATGTATTTAAAAATTATGTAAATGGTACTACAAGTTAATATAAGAATTAGTGATCTATAAAAATATATAAATAAACTACAGTAAATAATAATAAATAATGTTTGTTCGACTTTTAAAATTCAAACTTAATCATATAAATTAGGAGAATGATTATTATTCATGTGGCACGGTTAAAATTTTGAGATTAAACCTTTAAACTTTAATCATAAATTAGGACATAGTTTAAGGGATTTGTTTTAAAAAAATAAAATTTATATATTTACAAATTATGCAAAAAAAAAAAAATAACACTTCAAAATATTTAAAATGCATGCATATAAAAAAAATTTAATCCAAATAAATTAATTAGTTCTCAAATATTTAATTGTAATACATTAATTAAAACAAAAAGAAATGCTCTAAAATCTCTTTATAAGTAAATTATAAGGAGGAAACTTCACATTTAAAAAACAAATAATTAAAAAATTAGGAATGTAAAACATTTTTATTTCCCTAATTCGACTTATCTAATACATTTGAATTAATCGAATTAGAAAATTTCAAATATCATACGATTTAGCTAAAAAGAATTATGGAGTATCAAATTAGAACTAACATTTTCTTTTTTTTTTTTAATACCGCAAATAAATTATAATGTTGTACTAAAATATAACACAAATTTAACATACATGTGTTTACCTCTAAACTGAACTTGCAAGTTTCCCTCAAAATTTTTTCTACATTTGTTCTCGGAAAGAACACTATTTTTCTTAAATTAAATAATTTTTTTTATTATCAGATCCTTTAATTAAAATTATTGTGCCAAAATTTTACTTGTCAATTTCATCTATATCTATATAATAGGAGAACTGATAGCGCTTATGTGTCAGCGCCACAATTATTTTTGAATTTCTAATTTTGAAAAAATTAAAAAAAAATTAACTCAACAATAAAATGAATGAATTTTTTTAAAAACAAATTTATGCATTTTAACTTTTTAACCGAATGTCAACAATCATGGATCTTGATTATTTTTAATTTAAATCTAAAGATGAATTATCTTGAACAGTTATTATCAAAATTTTACATAACCTTAAAAAAGTATTTAAAAAATATAATTACATATCGGAAAAATAGCAGTTAGAGAACTGCAAAATTAATGCCCCCTTAAACAAAGGACAGTTAGTTAATGTCATTATTAATAATAAATGATTATATATTATATAATTCTTTAAAATTTATATTGTCATCCGAACTTTTAAACTAATTATAAAGATATGCATAATCTATATCTATATCTTTCTATATATAATAGGAGAAACAAAAGTGTCACACGTCAGTACTACAAAATCAAATTTTATAGTAATTAAAATTAATTATATGTAATCTAATAATAATAATAATAATAATAATAAATAATAATAATAAATAATTATTACTATTATTATATATGACTTTTTCCATTTCAAAATTTAATAAAATGTGGATGTTTAATGGAGGAAATGGAATAATCGTTTT
>JAPFFP010000002.1:4140144-4168550 GCA_026153255.1 Solanum medicagineum
TGATATTAAGTTCAAGAGCTTTTAAGCTTGTTCTTGAACTTGAGTGCTTGAATGTTTGAATTCTTGAACTTTGTAGAAAAATTTGCGGCGTTTGATCCACGAGCTTTCTCTAGCTTTTTTGTTAGAATTCTTCTTCCTTCTTTGAATTATGAATACCTCTATTTAAGTTGTAGAATAGAGGAATTATAATAGGAAAGACTTCCCTTTAGCCAATTAGATTTAGGAGACATGACATGTTGGGCTTTAATGAAATGAGCTTGTCATTTTGACACATTACATGATTCTATTGGCTTCTTTGTTTGACTTGGCGTGCCACATCATTTGACACGTGGCACCAAGATGGGACTCTTGGATGAAATAATATTGGGTTTATTAATTTGGACTCTTTCATTGTAGCCCAAATCAATTAACATGGGTTTTAATTAAATTCGTATTTATTGAACTTAAATGATTAACCCAATTATATTAATTCATAATATTTATTTGGACTAATATATTTATGAATTTAATATAATTTGAATCATTTTAAAATTTATATTTAATAAATTTTAAATGATTACAAATGCCCCTTGCTTTAACTCTTGTCGGAGTATCTTATCATTTGAAGACTAGATTTGAAGTATTAATTTAATATTATAACAATATTTATCATAATATTATAAAGGAGCATTGACATAATATTATAACTTTATTATTATAATATCATGTAGAAAAGAAAATTATTTCCAACTTTACCTTATTTGGAAAAGAAAAAAAAAGAAGGAAAATTTGACCCTTTTTTTTTTCCTTTTCTCTTCCCTTTTTTTCTTTCCTTTTTTTTTTTCTTTTTCTTGGTATTGTACGACCAATCCCATCCCCACCCCCTCCTTTTTTTTTCTTGCTTTCTTTCCCTTTTCCTTCCCCCCTCCCCCCCCCCCCCCCCCTTTTTTTTTTTGCATTCTTTCCTTCTTCTTTGTTTCCCTTTTTTTTTAACAATATTCTATAAATAGGGGTATACTTCTTCATACTTTTTCAATCAAAACTGAAGTCTAACCCCAGGTGTCTTTGTTGAGGTATGACTTTCTTCTTCTTCTTTTTTTTTAATCCCTTTTTCTTTTTCCTTTTTTTTGCAGGTAAAAGGGAGTAACATTTTTGCTTTGTGGATTTTATAACACAATAATTTGATCTCGAAGTGTGAATGAATGTGTTCTATGTCCGTGCTTTGAGGTCATCAATTTGATGTTTTACGCTGTTCTAAATGTTTAAACTTAGGGGACCAACGATACGAGGCTTTACGTTGTTCTAAATGTTTGAACATAGGGGACCAACAATACGAAGCTTGACAAAGTTTTCAATGATTAAAAATAAGGGGCCAGCAATGCGAGGCTTCACAAAGTTCCTAATGTTTAAACATAAGGGATCCCCAATGCGAGCCCTTACAAAGTTCTCAATGTTTAAACATAAGGGGCCAACAATTCGTGGCTATACAAAATTCTCAATGTTTAAACATAAGGGACCCCAAATTCGAGGCTTTACGAAATTCCCAATGTTTAAACACAGGGGACCCCCAATGTGAGACTTTACAAAGTTTCCAATGTTTAAACATAAGAGACCTACCAATTCGAGGCTTTATCATACTCCAAATGTTTAAACATAAGGAATCTCTAATTCAAGGCTTTACAATATTTCAAATGTTTGTGAAGAGGCCATCTTAAGGTGCACAAGGATAATTCTTGTCCACATTAAGACATGAAAATTTGGAGATCCTTTTATGGATAAGCCCATGAAAAGGCTAGCTTAAGGTGCAAAGGGACAAATTTTTTCCACCTTAAGGCATTGAAATTTAGAGATCCCTTTAAAGATAAACCTGCAAAAAGGCCAGCTTAAGGTGCAAGGGAAAAATTTTGTCCACCTTAAGGTATGGAACTTTAGAGATCCTTTTAAGGATAAGCCTGCGAAAATGCTAGCTTAAGGTGCAAAGGGACAAATTTTTCCCACCTTAGGACATGACAAATTAGAGAGATTCTTGTGGCATAATGGGATGGATACTCATCTTTGCCCCAAAAAAGACAATTTGATGGAATCCTCATGATGCAAAGAATAATTACTCATTTTTGTTTAAGAAAGGTAAATTTAAAGGTTGCTTGAAGGCTTTAACTTGCAGACTTGACAAAGATAAACGCTTCAACACGCATGCTTGGAGGATTTGAATATTTTGACTTGCAAACTCGAAGAATTCAAAGACATCAACTTGTATACTTGGAGAATTTGAAGACTTGAGCATTAAAGACTTCAATTTGCAAACTTGAAGAATTTGAAGACTTTGATTTGCATAATACTTGGAGAATCAAAGACTTCAATTTGCGAACTTGAAGAATTCAAAGAGTTTAACTTGTATACTTGAAGGATTTGAAGGCTTCAGCTTTTAAACTCAAAGAGTTTGAAGGCTTCAACTTTTATACTTGAAGAAATTGAAGACTTTGATTGGTATGCTTGGAGAATCGAAGACGTCAACTTGCATACTTCGTTAATTTGAGAACCAACTCGTAGACTTCAACTTGCAGACTTGAGGAATTTGAAAACTTCAATTTGCAAACTTAACCAAATTTGAAAGCCTCAAGCATGCCATTAAATGAGCTCACATTCCGTAGGGCTTTCCCCCCAGGAATCAAGTTGGGACATATAATTTTTTTAACACTAAAGCAACTGAACCTGGAATATAATTCCAAGCGCCTATGTACCTCAATAAAGAGGATCAAGTCACAACGTAGTTCGGGGGGAGTGTCTTTTTTGGGTCCTAACTTTTGCCTAGGTCGCCTCTTTCGAGATTTTCAACCTAGCAGACACATTTATACTCTTGCAGGCCAACGGTATCATGCAACTTTATACTCGTACTTCAAGGAGCATCATTTCCTTAAGGATAGTACCTCTTAAGAAATTTTGCATTTATAGGACCGATCCTTATTCCATCTACATCGATAAGCTTGTAAGCACCATTTGAGTATACTTCTTATACCACATATGGTCCATCCCACTTCGAGGTAAATTTTCCCCTGACTTGCTTGAAGTGATAATGGGCCTCCTTACTGCAACGACTTGGTCTCCAACTTGAAAACACCTCGAACAAACCTTTTTGTTGAAAGCACGAGATAAACGAGCTTGATAACATTCAAGGTTTTGTTGGGCTTCCAATCTCTTTTCATCAAGTGCTTCTATCTCAGCAAGACGTAGTCAGACATTTTCTTCTTCAGTGAGCCCTTCTTGGATAGCCAGTCTCAAGGAAGTTATTTGACGTTTGAGTGGCAGGACTGCCTTAGCTCAAAAAGAAAGTGAGTATGAGGTTGCTTGAGTTGGTGTATGGTATGTTGTATTGGATGCCCACAAGGCTTATTACATTCTTTCGTGCTAATCTTTCTTGGACTTAGAGATAGCTTTTTTCAATAGATTGCACAAAGTCTTGTTGAATGCCTCAGTTAGACCATTGGCGGCAACATTGTACATAGAAGACTTTCGCTACTTAAAGCCAAAGAGATCACAGATCTTATTCATCAACTTGTTATCAAATGGCTTACCGTTGTCTGTTTTTATGTATCGTGGAATGCCAAATCGATAGACAATGTTTACTCGAATGAAGTTCGCGACATTCTCCTTTTTGACTTCTTTAAGAGCTACAGCTTCGACCCATTTTGAGAAGTAATCTATTGCAACCAAGATGTGTAAGTGCCCACCAAAAGATTTCGGTAGTGGTCCAATAACATCTAATTCACAAGCATCAAATGGCCACGATACAATAGTTGGGTGTAAAACTTCAGGTGGTTGATGTATGAAATTAGCATGGAATTGGAAAGCCTTGCACCTTCGAGCGTACTCTAAGCAATCTTTCACCATAATTGGCCAATAATACCCCATTCTTTTTATGTGAAAATGGAGTTTTGGTATAGACTGATGTGCTCCACATACTCTTGAGTGTGCCTCTTGCAAGGCTTGGGCCGGCTCTTCCTCCCCCCAACACCACAAATGCATTCCCTCAAATGATCTCCTATATAATATGTCCTTGTAGTAAAGAAAATGAGGTGCTCGACGCCGAATATCAGTCCTTCTTCTTGTATTTTCTGGAAGTATCCTGTAACACAAGTAGTCGATAATAGTTTGGCGCCAATCATTTTTATCGACCTTGGTCATAGCAACGAGATGCTCTACTTCATATTCATCTTCATTTGGTGGAACAACCCATTTTTGACAGATAGTAACTTGTGTCTGCTCTGGGAGAGTTAAAGTGGAGGCTAGAGCAGCTAAGGCATCAGCCATTTTATTTTCTTTCATTGGCACATGTTGTAAAGTCACATCCCGAGCCATCCTATCAACTTCTGGGCATAATAGTGATAAGGACAAAGTTCAGGATTTTTGACCTCATAGCTTCCCAAAAGTTGCTTGATTACCAATTGAGATTCACCAAAGACTTGCAATTGTAATTGCTTCATGTCAACGGCCATTTCAAGTCCAAGTATCAGCACTTGGTACTCTACGACATTATTTGAGCAACGTTGTTTCAATGTGAAGGAGAATGGTAAGACTTCTCCTTGTGAAATGACAAATACACGCCTGCACCAGCTCCTCCATGATGTTCATCCCCATCAAAGTACATTTTCCAAGGAGGTTAAATATCGATGGCCAATACATCCTCGTCGAGAAGCTCGGGTAAGTCAATTCCTAATCGTCTGGTATAGGATGGTTTGCCAAAAAATCTGCTAATACTTGTCCTTTCACAGTCTTTTGAGGGATGTATACAATCTCAAATTGTTGGAACTGAAGGTACCACCTTGCTAATCGGTCACTAAGGACTGGTTTCGACATAACAAATTTGATAGGATTTGCCCTAGAAATAAGATGGACGATGTGTGCTTGAATATAATGCTTCATTTTCTGAATTGAAAATACTAGCACAAAACACAACTTCTTGATTGGTGAATAATTCAGCTTATTTGGTGTCATCATCCTGATCAAGTAATAAAGGGAATTTTCTTTGCCTTGACTATTTTCTTGAGCTAGTAAGGCTCCCACAGACCTTTCTTGTTCCGCAACGTAAATTATTAATGACTTTCCAGGTATAGGGGCCACTACAACTGGATGTTTTGCCAGATATACCTTTATACTTTCAAAGGCTTTGCTACATGTTTGATCCCACTTGAAAGGGATCCCTTTCTTCATGAGGTGACTAAATGGTTGGCATCTTCCAGCTAGATTCGAGATGAATCTCCTTAAGTAGGCTAACCTTCCCCGAAGGATTTTCAACTCATGAATGTTTCAAGGCTCAGGCATCTTCAAAATTGCATTAACTTTGGCTTGATCAATCTTAATTCCCCGATGTCGCACAATGAAGCCAAGAAAGTTTCTAGAAGTGACCACAAAGGCATAGTTTAATGGATTCATCCTCAGTTGATACCTTCAAAGCAACTCAAACACCATTCTTAAGTCTTTCAAGTGGTCACGCCTCCTTTTCGAGTTTACCACCAGGTCAACATAACATTTGACATTTTTATGGAGTAAGTGGTCGAATATATTTTGCATAGCCTTTTGATATGTGTCACCAACATTCTTTAAACCAAAAGACATTACCTTGTAGCAATAAATACATTTAGGTGTGCGAAATGCTATGAGTTCATCATCCTTAGGTAACATTCGAATTTGGTTACAACCAGAAGAACCATCCATGAATGACATTGCCTCATAACCAGTCATAGCATCAATCATTAGGTCCGAAATGGGTAAAGGGAACTCATCTTTAGGGCTTGCATTATTGAGGTCTCTGAAGTCAACACAAACTCGAATTTGGCCATTCTTCTTCCTCACGGGAACGATACTTGAAATCCACTTAGGGTATTTAACTTCACGAATGAAGCCTATCTCAACGAGTTTGTTAACTTCTTTCTCAATCAATGGAACCAAGTCTAGCCTAAAACATCTTTGAGCCTGCTTGACAAGATGAGCGCCGTGCTTGACCGCCAATTGTTGGATTACTATTTTGGGATTTAAGCCAGACATTTTTTTATAGCTCCAAGGAAAGACATCCATATATTCTTTGAGTATATTCATATAAGCTATTTCTTCATCAGCTTCTAGAAAAGCACTCAAGTAAGTTGGCCTTGGATCTTCATCAATGCCAAGGTTAAGTTCCTTTAAGGGATCTGTTGTTATCTTCACTCCTTCTTCAAATTCTAGTGGGGCCTCTCTAGCATCCTCCTCTTCCTGTGGATCATTTTCATTAAAAGATATATGATTGTACCAAACAATACCTCCCCAATCTTCATCAATCTTCATTTGACAAGAGGAATCATTCTCAATCTGAGTTGTAACATGACATGAGGAGCCTACACTTTCTTCATCTTCCTCATGCTCTTTGGTATAAACTATAGTGTTAACCTTCGCTTTTAGCACCTCTTTACACGAAACTATGAGTTCCATCAGTCTCTTCTTCCTAGAAGGAATTACACTTTTGAAATCATTTTAGATCATAAGTGAAGTAAGTGTTGTTACTTTTGGGTAAATTTTCGATGCTTTTTATTTCTCTTTTTCAATGCGCCCAACCTTTCGAACACAGAAGTTCTCCCAGCAGGTTGTCCATGTCTATCAAAGACAGAAGGCCTTTTATTAGAAGAAGCATACTCATCTTTTACAGTAATGTAGTTATTTCTTGCCTTTCTTATGGAGATGCGAACTGGTGGTGGTTGGCTATAGCCTAAGCCTTCGCGTGCTTGCCTAGTCATGCCTTCTGAAGGGAGTTTCCCTAGCCTAAACGGCTCATTAGGGTTGTACCCAACCTTTGCAAATAACTTGTAGGCATTTGGATCAAAGCATGATGTACGTTTTGTAGGGAGTGACACATCTTGTGGCGAATTTTGAGCCACAAAACTTCCCAGCAGCTTTGAAGACAAGTTTATTGCATCAATCCATTTGATAGGAAGATTCAAGCCTCCTAACACATTCCCTTGCATACCAGATGATTGACCCCCCTCTTTCTTCACTTTTGGGACATAACAAAGTGTAGAGGCTGGCTTTCCTTTCGAGAGAATGGTCTTCCCCTTGTTTGGACAAGTGCTAGGCTCCTCAATATTGATTTTGCCCTTTTCAATGGCCACATCAGTTGCTTGGCCTTTAAGCTTATCAGATTTGGTCGGTTTGACACCCTCAAGGTTTACCCCTTTTACAGCATAACTTTTCAAATAGAACTTTGCATCGGTAAAATGTGACTCAACTATAGTGAAAGGATTATTGTCAGCAACTATTTTCCTTTCAATTCCATTTTCGAGGTACTTCAAACATTTATAGTAAGAAGATGAGACAATTTTGTTCTCGTGCACCCAAGGCCTTCCAAGTAATATATTATATGAAGTCTTTATATCAATCACATGCATCCGTGCACTTGATCGCAAATCATCCATATGAAATTTCTAGCTTAAATAGAGCCTATATACCTCTGTCCCCTTAATTGAATCCTTGTATCAATAAATGACTTTCGCTAAGTTCTGCAGTCATGATGCCAAGCTCTTTCATCGTGTGGATGGGCAGAATGTTGACCCCAGACCCTTTATCTATCAAGATTCTATTTATCTTCTTCTCTAGTACATGACCCACCATGTACAAAGGACGATTATGTAGAGTTTCACCAAATAGAAGATCATCGTCTGTAAATGTGATCTTTGTATCACATTCATGTACTTTTTAAGAGAGGTTCCATAGACTTCTCGAAAGATGAGGGGGATGCTTTCGATGAGATTTCACCCATCGCTTGTTCCTTGTCCACAGGAGATATCTTTGGTGAGATATCACTTGTTGTTCCTTCTTTGTTAGCAAGAGGCACCTTTGCTGGAGTTTCATTCATTGCTTCTCCCTTGCCAGCACTGAAACATGATGCCTTAACATTATCTTGAGTAGCCTCCATACAGAACCAACTTGGCAGGAATTCCCCCAAAGTCACTGGACATCGCTGTTTTTGGTAGTGATGTATTTCTACCTTTGATTTCTTTGGACGTTTGACTGACTTTTACTTCTTTGATCTCCTCACTACCCTTTGTCTGATCGGTTTCTCAAACGATTCTTTCTATGGACTAGTCTATTTGTATCTCCGCCTAGCCACAAGAATCCAGCCTTCATCATTATCTGTATTAATTTGGGATTTTTCTCGCTATAACGATCCTTTCTCTTCAGATGCACATATCCAGATTGGGTCAAGCGAGCCAAATATTATAGAGATTTGATTAGTACTCTCCTTTCCATCATCAAGGACAATTTTCTTTTCGTTAGCCAATTGCATAACTTTATCCTTGAAGACAAAACATTTTTCAAGAGGGTGACTTATAAGTCTATGATACTTGCAATAATTTGGATTAGTCTTCTCAGTTTCATCGGGCCGTTTCATCTCTGGCAGCTCAATGAGCTTTAGCTCAATCAAATTCATCAAAAATTTCAAGAACATCAAAATCCAGAAAAGGGTATTCCTTTTCTTGCATCTCCCTCAAGGTCAACTTTCGATTTGGACGCTCTTGAAAAGTTTTTTTTATGCTTTGCTTCTTACTCTCTTTCTTGGTAAACTTCATAGGTGCCACATTGACATTCATGGATTCTTTGTTGTCGTTCTTGGGCAAATTTGCTCCATTTCCTAGCTCCTGTTGTCCTTTTCTTTGCGAGGACCATGAACATGCATCCTATCCTTTCCAGCAGAAGACATGCTCAACTTCATATTCTGGGCACGAGTAGCCAAGTCTTCAAAAGACTTAGGCTTGATTCCTTGTAAGATGTAAAGAAGTCTCCAGTGCATCCCTTGGATACACATTTCTATAGCAGAACTTCACTGAGCCTATCTTTGCAATTTAAACTTGTATTTCTCCACCAATTTATGATATCAACGACTAGTTCATCCTTTCTGTGACAAGTATTTGTGATCTCTACCATGCTCACAGTGCGTCTCATGCTGTAGAAGCAATTGAGTAATTCATGTTCTAGTTGCTCCTAAATACCAATAGAATTAGGCTCAAGAACAATGTACCAGTCAAATGCATTTCCCTTTAAGGAGCGAACGAACTGCTTGACAAGATAGTCCCCATACGTCCCAACATTGTTACATGTCTCTACAAAAGTGCGCAACATGTTGCTTTGGATTTCCTTTGCCCTCAAACTGTTGGAACTTAAGATGTTGATAACAGACAAGCATTTTGAGGTTATCAATCCTTGCAGCGTAAGGCTTGGCATACATGTGGGAAGACTTGGTGGAGACCTCATACTTATCATTTATAGTCCCTTCAATGAACTCCATCAATCGATCAAGTGGGATCACCCCTTAGGAGAGACCGGTACCTCCTTGATATGTGATGCTTGCTTCGTAGGATTTTCAGTATTGTGAACTTCAACGCCTTTTCCAGGCTCATGACTAGATTTTCCATCTAGTAAACCATCCATCCTGTTCGTCAACTTGTCGATACAAGATTCTTGACTTTGTACGTTCTTGGTTAATCCATGGATGAAGCGTCAGTTACCATCGCTTGCATGGCCATTGGTGATGGACTTTTGTGCGAGTCAATCTTCACAGGACTCACGTCCCGTGAGCCTTTCTTAACGATGGAGTTCTTAAAACCAGGAAGCTCAAAGTGAAGCTAAAGTTCTTTTGATCTTTTAAGAAATACTGGTTCCTCCATCTGTAGCATTTGTAGAGGATCCTACTCCTTTCAGAGTTGAAGACCCAAAGATAGGAATTTATGTGGATGACACACGACATATTTGTTGTCCTAGCATGGTAGCCTTGCTCCTCGTAATAGCACCAAAGTTCCCAAAGGTAACACCAAGAATTCCCTCCACTTCAGTAGAGAACTTGGAGTTAGCAGCCTTGGAGAAAGTTGATTGGGAGTTTATCTTCTTGGAAGCCATTTGAATGTTCTTTGATGCTTGAAAAGATTGAGATGAGAGGTAGAGATTGTACCACTGGGCGTGCTAGAACTTGTAGACGTTAAATTTACGTCGAGAAAATAATAATTAAGAATGAAAATATCGTGAACAAATTTGTAGTATTTGATTTCAAAATACGAGTGTTAGAATCTCTATAAATCCTCTGATTTTCCTTTTCAAGTGTAAATTTAAGGGATCTTGAGCTTGACCTTAAATCTGGAATTTGTTCTTGAACTTGATCTTACATTTGAATTTGTTCTTGATCTTGTTCTTGAAACTTGAATTTGTTCTTCAGTTTGATATTAAGTTCAAGAGCTTTTAAGCTTGTTCTCGAACTTGAGTGCTTGAAGGTTTGAATTCTTGTACTTTGTAGAGAAATTTGCGGTGTTTGATCCACGAGCTTTCTCTAGCTTTTTTGTTAGAATTCTTCTTCCTTCTTTGAATTATGAAGACCTCTATTTATAGTTGTAGAATAGAGGAATTATAATAGAAAAGACTTCTTTTGAGCCAATCTGATTTAAGTGGCATGACATGTTGGACTTTAATGAAATGGACTTGTTATTTTGACACATGGCATGATTCTATTGGCTTCTTGTTTGACTTGGCGTACCACGTCATTTGACACGTCGCACCAAGATGGGCCTCTTGGATGAAATAATATTGGACTTATTAATTTGGACTCTTTTATTGTAGTTCAAATCAATTAACATGAGTTTTAATTAAATCCGTATTTATTGGACTTAAATGATTAACCCAATTATATTAATCCACAATATTTATTTAGACTAATATATTCATGAATTTAATGTAATTCGAATCATTTTAAAATTTATATTTAAAAAAATTTAAATGATTACAGTCCCAACCCCTCATATTCCACCAAGGACAAATTTGTAATTATTTTCATCATGCAAGGGTAAATGATTAATAGCCATATAAAATATCTACTAATTTGCTCACTTCAAATTTCTATTCTAATTTTTTTTAAAAAAAACAAGACACATACACGCAACTTAATTCTAGAAACATCAATGTAGATTTATAATTATGCGTATCATGCAAGGTAAATAATAAAAATTCATATAAAATATCTACTTTTTTGCTCAATCTAAATTTCTATTCTAAAAATTTTTTAAAAAAGAAAAACAAGACAGTTACCATTCTAGAAACACTAGTTGTACTCTGTTATTGTTTATAAACATCTCATTCTTGTTATTTCAGCTAAAAATCCATCTATCCACTTTTATTTCCTTTATTTTTTATTCACAATATTTCTTTATTTCAGGTAAAAACCCATTTACCTACTTCATTTTCTTTGTAATAATAATATACTTTTAACTATGGATAACGGTGAGTCGACTTATCAGGAATGTTTTAGAATTAAATTATAGAGAAACTAAAACCGTTATAGTGCAAGCTTTGAGCATTTTTTGTGTTTTCAATGGTTGAAATTTTTTAAATGCAAGACTTTTATAGCTCACTTTCTACAATTGGATCATTTTGTTATTGGTAATTTGAATAAACATTTGAAATTTTTATTGGTTTTGCACATCGTATTTTTTACAGTATGTTTTGTAATTAGTAAAGCATTATTAGTCCTCCTCCTTCTCCTCTATTGTTATGTTGGAAAAATAATATTGTGTTGTGACTTATGATATTTTTAGAATAGTTTGGTATCTATTTCAATTTTTAATTAGTTATTATTTACTTTCCTTTTGTAAGTATTTGTCATAAATGTCTTCATATGATGGTTTCTAGAATGATAAAAAAGTTGTCTACTGAGGTGATTGTTGATCACGCTCAAATAGTACCTCTCACTTTGAGGATAAAGCGATCATTGTCAAATATAAAACCTAACCATAGGTTAGGGTCGAATCCCAAGAGAATACGGGGTTTTGCCGCATTGATTCACCAACAATCATTTCAAGCATCAAATAACTCTATTCTCAATAAAAAGGGGGGGGGGTTGTAATTATTGGTAATAACTAAAACTATATTAATAAAGCGTAGAGACAATCAAATTGGAGAGCAACTTGGGAAATTGTGTTTTCCATGATTCATTAACTCAAATGCCCCAGATAACACACCCTAAATTAGGACATTGTATGCAGAACTGGGACATAGGTTCTTCCAACCCTTGGGCAAAGGTGAAGGTCGAATTTCACTATGGCGCTCGGCCAACTACCATAGTGTGCCAAACTAACTGTACCTATTATCCAGTCAACCTCTGCTTGGCCGGATTTGGTTGACTAGACGAGAATACATCAATCGAATTTTGTCACCCATTTCCTTTTCCTATTCATCACTACCTTGATCCGGATCACGACACTAGGCGAGGTTTTGTCGGACACCATTAAACAAGCAAAATGAACGAAAATTGATAATACATGCAAATACCCAACTCAAGAAGTGCAAATAATCTGGGTTTTTAAGCTAGCTACTCATGGTTCCCACAATCCCAAGTTATGGATTTAGCCACTCATGACTTGAGCACACAAATCAATAATGAAATTAGAAGACATGGAAGATTTCTTACCCAAATCCCAAGCAAATTGAAGAACAATGAAACCCTCTTTGAAATTAGAATCACAAGCTTGAATGATGAAATTTATCCACAAGTGAATCTAAATTCTCAAATTTGAGTCTCAAAGTAAAACCCTAATTTTCTACTCTAAAAAACCTATAATTTTCTAAGTGTTCTATCAAGAAGTATGAATCTTTTTTTTCCAAAAACTGTGAAGACTCTTTCTAAAACCCTAACATATACTATTTACAAAAAGGTCCTTAAAATAATTAGAAAATCTGGTCGGTAGTTGCTACGGGTCGTTAAGTGACCTACGAGCTGTAACCGGTCGTCGTCAGCACTTGCCATTTTGGACTTCACCGCTACGATCCATCTCTATGAGTCGTAGTCTGGTATATGACTCGTGGTGCCTTCTTGTAGTCCACCTGTGCATTTCTTGGTCTAATTTTAATCAACACTGTTAATCGCTACGAGGCCCCTTTTTATGAGTTGTAGTGAGGACTACGACTTGTACCCTGAGCTCGTATGGCTGAACTTCAAATTCTCAGATTTTGGTTTTGGAAACTGTTAATTGGTACGATCATTACGTACGACTAGTAGCTTGGGCTACGACTCGTACTGGGTCTCATAGATTTTCAAAAATTAACAAAATCCGCAACTTTTTTCAAAATCGGGACATGTATTTTTTGCAAAAATAAACATAAAAACACATAAAAAACCATAAAAGTCGCTTTGAGAACACACAAAATCCCTTGGTTTAGGCACCAAATGTGTTGTATTTTGATAGCACATCAACATCCTCAACTTAGAATTGTTGCTTGTCCTCAAGCGACGACTTAATCTGGATAGATAATAAGCAATACATAGCAATCAACTTACTGACATGTACCTTACTCAATCTCTACTCAGGTATCCATAACAACATTTCCAAAACATGCTCATGTAGCTATTAAGCAAACCACAACATATTGACTCATTTGACAATCCAACTACGACAAGTTAAGGAGCATTAACAATCCACATTCACTGAACAAGTCAAATGCTAACCATGTAATTCAAATGTCCTCACAGAAAAGAAGTCCCTTTTAAACACTCGATATGATTTCAAAAGATACTCATGGGACTGTGTAAGCATACTCACTCTCACAAATGAGATACATGCATGATAACCAATACCATAGGCTTGCATATATACTCACAACCCGGACTATTGACGGATTGGACTAGGATCACTTTAGGGCTTCAAAAGCTTGTAATGTAGGTTCATGAGGCTTTGGTATGGTATTTTGGGCAATTAGTGATTAGCCAACCTAGAATTACACACAATCTAACACTTTCACCTTAAAAACTCAACCATTCTTAAGTTGTTCTCCCTTATTCCTTATTTTCAAGCTTTTCGGGTATTTTTTCTTCATTCCTTTTCAGCTCGTGCCTTATTTTCAAACTTGTTTTTCTTTATCAACTCATACTAAGACATCTTTTTCTCTCACCCGGTACATGACTTTCTATTCTTTCTTTTTGTTTTCACATCATCACCTTATTTTGGCTATTATACGAAAACATAGGTCACCCTCAACATAGGCTTCTAGCCTGAGGTGATGAGCACAATATCCAATTCCCAAACTAGAGCCACTTTTGGTAGCCACCCTCAACTTAGGCTTTTTGCCTCAATCAAGGTTCACAATGTTGAAGGATAGACTAGGGCCAATATCAAGGTATTTCACTAGATAAGGTTAGGCTAGCTAGGTATTAAGAAAGAAAAGGTACATGTAAGGCTCAAACATTTGGAACAAGGGGTAAGCTCTTTCATTTGGTGGGTCATTCAGGTAAAAATGGACTAATTCAAAGAACAAGGGCCCAAGATCCCTTCCTAATCCATCCAATCTCTAGTCTAACTCAAAGTAATAGGGGAAGTTCTAAATCAGTATAGAATGCATGAACACAACAATTTTAGCTCACATGCACAGGACATTGCATACATAGCCGACATAGACTCACAGATAATGCTTCTAACATCAACTTGACTTCACTTAGTCAGTACGAACATTGCCAAACCATTCAAACATGCATGATCACAAAACAACTACTCATCAACAAAAATTTTCAAAGGTACCAATTTTTTCAAAAACTTTTATAAACTGTCAAAACAATGTACATGTCAAGAGTTTAATAACCATATACTACAAAAATTATCTACAACATCTAAAATGTGTCAGTTCTACATAAAAATAAAATCCACGAGGCAAAAGAATATAGGAAAGAAAACCTCGGGATATCAAAAACTGGGATAATTATGGACTAAAGGCTACTCAGTCTTCACCCTAGTCCATAACTATCCACATCCGCTCGAAAAACATGTACTTTGTCCAAAATGTACAATAACGAAAACAAAATAAGCATATGGGGTCAAAAGTCAAACATCAAATGGTGCCTAAGCACCAGTCTCCAGCTATCCATGAGCATCTCCCTCCTGCGGGGTAGTCTGTGCTACAACTATGCTAGATGAGCCAATACCGTGCAACTGATCAAGCTCCTGGGCTCTCCTCTGCTCCTCTTCCTCTCTCGAAGTCCTTAGGGCATACCCAGTGATGTCCTCCTCCAGCTCCTTATCCTCCTTAGATGTTTTCTGCTGCTTGTGCCCCTCCTATACATTCGCATCCTGCATAGGTCTTTTCCCAAGAGCACACGGTGGATCATCCAAGAATATATCAAATAGCAGCTCATCTGCAGGTGTAGACTTAGGAACTGTGATCTGAGCCTCCAGTGATGTAATCAAGTTATCCTTGGACTTCGTCAACTCCTAACAAAAGGCTGAAAATCTGCAGGCCGAGCCTCAGCAAGTCTCTTCTGAACTCTCTCCTCGATGGCATGAACTCGGGCATCCACTGTAGCAATCCTCTATTCAACAACTGAAGTAGTGAATGCCATACATCTATCCTTTGATGCCTGACCTTTTTGCTAGACCCATGGCTTAATCTGTCGTATGAGCTGGGCTAATTGAGCCTCAGCCCGTGATAATCTCCAAACCATAGCCTAAAAAGCAATAGCATACATGATATTTGCTGAAGGTGCTAGTGATGTAGACGGCTCTAGTACGGGTGTGGCTGTGATGAGACCCATCTCGATGTTGGCTATCGCAGGCTGCTCTTGTCCTTCATCAGTAGTAGTGGTAGCTGGAGTAGTAGTGGAGGCAGCCGTCAAACCCTCGGCCTGTGGCTCTGGCATGAATGTCTCGAGCATGGGAGGAGGCAATGCCCGCTGGAGTGCCACTGGGTTCACATCAGCCTTGATTAGGCTAGGATCTATGGTGTGAAGGGCTGCCACTAGAGGATCTAGCTGAAGTAGTATCTCCACCTTTGCCTCAACGCATAGCCATTGTATAAGAATGGGGAAGGGCAAGCACATGGACTTCCTACAGGCCGACTCATGTATCTGCTTTGCTACGAGTCGAGCCCAATCAATCTCGTAGCTAGCTAGGATGCTGTGTAACAAAATAGCTCGCTCAAACTTAATGAAATTATCTGTAAATATGGGTTGGATGCGAGACCTGATAATAGCCTACAAAAAGTTAGCGGGAAGGAGAGGCAAGACTTCCCGATCGGCTCGGAATGTGTCATGACGTAGGCAGGCTCTAGACCACGCTCAGCTATCTGACTAGCGACCCATCTTAAGAGCTTCGTCTGTCTAATGTGCCAAATCTGGTGATCAAACTCAGCTGTAGACTTGGGTGCTCTATATGTAGGATCAAACTGTACATAACAGATGGTCTCCTCTGATATGTTCACCCGCCGGCCTCTTACCAATACTTCTCGTAATTAGGGCTGATCGAGAGGCTTTTTCTTCTTGGGGAGATCCTTAAGTATGGTTGCTGTGTAGGCTACATAAAATTCTCGTACCAGTGCTAGAGAGTAATGATCCATCTTTTTAGTAAGCCATCCGAGCCCATGTCATGCCATGGCCTCTTTAATTCTAGGAACATGGCTCAACCCTGTATTGATCAGTTGGGGCTCTTCACAGAATGAACACACTGTCTTTCCTTGCCCCTTTCTCTGTTGGCCGTTATCATAAATTTTCTTCATCCCTTCGACACCCCACCGATGTGTTTGAGGATCTGGTGGAGCTGAAGTGGATGAAGACTATGCAATCTCTCGAATCTGAGAATCTCTCTTTGAACTCGACTTCGCGCGTCTAGGAGTCATCTGTGGTGAACTTCGCTCAGACCCATCCTGACTTCCCTCCTCATCTGATTGGGAGGTACATTCCACTTGCACCAGCGTCTGAGCAGTTCAAGCAACTGCCCTAGTTTGAGGCCCCTGTGCCTCTGGTTGTTCGTTGTCCAAAGATTCATCAATAAGCCTCCTTCTAAGGGCTTTGATTGCTGCTTTTCTATTTTTAGGGACCATTATACCTGAAATCATCAAAAACTCATAATTAGCCCTAAACACACATCAACAAAAGAAAACAAAAACAAAAGAAAGAAAAAGGAAATTCAACACTGCATCAGTTGCAGGTGGTAGGTACAAGACCCTGGTACGACTCGTAGTAGAGACTACAAGTCGTACTGTGGCCTCATAGTCCACATGTACATAACAGTTTTAGAAATTTAAACTAGGTACGAGACGCAATTATGACTCGTATCCTTGACTATGCGTTGTAGACAGGTCTCATACAGGATTTCAGTTTACAAAATTCAGCACAGGCTTAGGTCCACGAGACCCCACTACAGTTCGTAACGAGCACTACGACTTATAGGTGGGTCTCGTATGGTAAAAGTTCAAGGTCCTAAGGTCACTGTTATTCCCTACAAGTCGTAGGAGACCCGTAGGAGGGAATAACAGGTACCTGAAGTACCTATCAATTCATACGGACTTCAAACATGAACAAAACAAAAATAAAACAACATTGATGCAAACACACTTTCATAAATCAAGCACAAGGCAACCCGAGCCCTAAATCATAGTGTCAAAGTAGCAACATGGGTTTATCAATCAACACGCATTCAAACCCATCTCTCCTAAGCTCATTCAAGAATACACTCATATAATCATTTCCCTATTCACACAAAACCATCATTCAAACACATACATAGAGATTTAGGGAATTTATTCACAATTACATCAAGAATTCACCAACCCAAAAATTTCAATAACATCGCCTTAGCCAACCCATTATCATGCCAAAGTGGTTTTGCAAATCAACACATGATTACAAACCAAAACTAAACAATCGATCAACAACAACCAACATAGCATGATTATCCAATTATAACAATAAGAGCAAATCCTTCAACTAGGATTAACCACTACTCATTATGATCAAGACCCTAGTTCACTCTCAATTTGCATCACATTTACACACAGTGCATCTTGATACTAATCAATACCACAACTCATTCAATTAATCCAATGCAACATTTATTTTGAGAGTAAAACTAAACCAAGGGACATGCCATAGAAAGTGATGAATTAACAAGAGCAAGATGAGAACAAGGGAGTTCAAACCCTAGTCACTGAAAAATTTTGGCTGGAACAGTGTTGGGTGGACGGAAAATCGATCGGAGGGGAGTTGGGGAAAAAGATTAGGAGTGACAATGAGGTCAGGGTTAAGAAATTATGGTCAAAAACAATTTTGACCCTTTATATTCATTACCAGATAACTTTTAAAATTCTCTGAGTTGGGTCTATGAAACCCCAACTACGGGTCGTAGCTCTGACTATGGCCCGTAGGACTTGGTCTCATAGGCCACCCATCACTTAGAAAAATTTTGGAATCATACCTGGGCACTACAATCCCCATTTACGACTCATAGTATGGACTACGAGTCTTAAAGTTAGCTCACAGTGTGAGTGCTAACTTCCAGTAATCACTGTTATCCTCTACGAGGCATGAATATGAGTCATAGTATGCACTACGGCTCATAGGCCTGGTTGTAGAGGATCCTTCAAATGCCATTTTCTGAAATTTCTCCATTAGGTCCAAGACCTGTACAATTTTCTCAAAGTGCACCATCCTACCAACATATAACCAATTCAATGTCTAAAACAAACCTAAAAAACACCATCAACATGTTACCTATAAAAATTCACATAATGAAAATGAACTCAAAATAAGCAAAAACGTAGAAAATACTTGGGTTGCCTCCCAAGAAGTGCCTTGTTTAACGTCGTGGCACGACTTAGTCATCTTGAGTACTCAGAATTCCTCAAGGTTTGATGTCCCTCCTTCATAAGGATTTTCTTTGCTCAAAACGCCCTGCTGATCTGCTCAAGTTGCATACAAACAAGTTTAAATTTGTTATTGAGTTGTTGGATTGCCGACGAATGTTGGTCAACTTTATAGTTTATCTTAATGAAAACTTGATTTCCCTCAAGATTTACTCTTGTGCGTCCATTCTCTCTATCAGCTTGGCAAACATGTTCTCAACTTTAGAATTTCCATCTCTAATGCATTAGTGATGAGGCAATCTGAACCACGTGTTCACACTACTCTCTCATTCTTGGCTAGATTTTTCATCGAATGTACTCATGTGGGCAGCTTGTTGCTCATGCATAGGCTTGTATACTTGATGAATAGCAGCCCGTTTGTTCATATGTTCGACAACTTCTGCAAACAATTTCCTTAAAAAGGCCAAGTATTCTCCTCCCAGTAAAGTATCAACTTGACCTTGCTTATCTGAGTTCAGTGCTCTATAAAAACTATCTACCAATAAATCATCTAAAAGACCATAAGCTTGATCTCTTCCCAAACATTCTTTATATCGCTCCCATGTCGTACATGGCGAATCACCTGGAGTTTACTGGAAGTTGAGGATTCGGTCTTGTAGTTGAAACTTGTTTTGTCTAACATAGAACTTTGCTAGGAAGGCCTTTTTTAGGTCTGCCCAATTTGAGCACACATCTTGGGGCAGTTCAGACCACCAGATAGCAGTATCACTTCTAAGGGTCATTGGGAAGACTTGAAGTACCATGTCATCCATAATTGGATGTTGTGTTCCCAAAATGTCCCTACACACTTGTGCAAATTTCTGTAGATGATCATGCGGGTCTTCTGATGGCTGACTGTAGAATAGCACAACCTTTGCAATGATTGGAGTAGATCACTTATGATAAGGAGATTCTCTTCAGCCATTTGCTAGACAACTTGTTGCATATTTGTATTGGCTGAAGCAAAAAGGATAAAACCACAGTGTACCTATACAAAAAGAAAGACTAATAAAAACAAACACTAGATTAAAGTACAAGAGAATTAAGATATCAACACTTGAATTAACTAATTGTGAAATCAAGTCAAAACCTTGCTGTATTCCCCGGCAACAGCGCCATTAATTTTGATCATGCGCAAATAGTACCTCTCACTTTGAGGATAAAACAGTTGTTGTCAAATATAAAATCTAACCATAGGTTAGGGACGAATCCCAAAAGAATACGGGGTTTTGCCGTATTGATTCACGAACAATCATTTCAAGCATCAAATAACTCTATTCTCAATAAAAGGGGGGGGTTGTAATGATTGGGAATAACTAAAACTATACTAATAAAGCGTAGAGACAATCAAATTGGAGAGAAGTTTGGGAAATTATGTTCTCCATGATTCACTAATTCAAACACCATGGATAATACACCCTAAATTAGGACATTGCATGTAGGATGGTAACTTAAGTTCTTCCAACCCTTGGGCAAATGTGAAGGTCGAATTTCACTTCGGTGCTTGGCCGACTACCATAGTGTGCTAACTAACCGTTACCTATTGTCCCAGTCAACCTCTCCTTGGCCGAGTTTAGTTGATTAGACGAGAACACATCAATCAAATTCTGTCACCCATTTCCTTTTCCTATTCATTACTACCTTGATTGGGATCATGACACTAGGCGAGGTTTAATGTTGGCCACCATTAAACAACAAGCAAAATGAAGGAAAATGGATAACACATGAAAAAACCCAACTCAAGAATTGCAAATAATCCAGGTATTAAGCTAGCTACTCATGGTTCCCACAACCCCAAGTTGTGGGTTTAGCCACTCATGGCTTGGGCACACAAATCAACAATGAAATTAGAAGACATCAAAGATTTCTTACCCAAAAAAAATTGAAGAACAATGAAACCCTCTTTGAAATTAGAATCACATGCTTGAATGATGAAATTTATCCACAAGTGAATCTAAATTCCCAAATTTGAGTCTCAAAGTAAAACCCTAATTTTCTACTCTAAAAAACCTACAATATTCTAAGTGTTCTATCAAGAAGTATGAATTTTTTTCCAAACATTTTAGAAGACTCTTTCTAAAACCTACACATATACTATTTACAAAAAGGTCCTTAGAATAATTAAAAAATCTAGTCGGCAGCTGCTACGGCTCGTAGGGTGACCTGCGAGCCGTAATCGGGTTTTCGTGGTCAGCACTTGGCATTTTGGAATTCACTGCTACGATCCATCTCTACGAGTCATAGTTTGGTATACAACTTGTAGTGCTTTCTCATAGTCCACCTGTGCATTTCTTCGTCCAATTTTAATCTACACTGTTTATCGCTACGAGGCCCCCTTATATGAGTCGTGGTGAGGACTACAACCCGTAACCTGAGCTTGTATGGCTGAACTTCTCATTCTCAAATTTTGGTTTTGGAAACTGTTAATTGCAACGATCATCGCTTACGACTCGTGGCTTGGGCTACGACTCGTATTGGGTCTCGTAGATCTTCAAAAATCAACATAATTTGCAACTTTTTCCAAAATCAGGCCAACATGTATTTTCTACAAAAATAAACATAAAAACACAAAATACCATATAAAGTCGCATTGAGAACACACAAAATCCCTGTTTTAGGCTCCAAATGTGCTGTATTTTGACAGCACATCACCTGTCACGCCCTTGGAGGGTACCCAAGACGTGGCCAGCACCCAAGTACTATTGCAAGTCCCCAAGCAAACCACTTGGCCTTATCACAATCATTCAATCAATAAACTCTACTAACCAGCGGAAGACATAAAGAATGTAAATGGGCTCATCTATCTAATCTCGATTAAAAATATAATGAAAGGCCAGTAAAAAGAACTAGCTCAACAATCTTAACAATCAACATTCAACTCTAGTCTATGAAACCTCTATCAGTATCAAGTGGTACCAATGATAGACCCATGGATGCCTCAATCAAAATAAAGCTAAGCAAGCCTAACTCTAAAGCAAGATGAAAATAAGAGTAATGAATCCTCCGAAGTAGGGGAGGCTCACCAATCAACTGAACATCCTAGATCCTCAACGATGAGCCCGTTGATGATCTCTAATCCCTGTATCTGCATCACAAAATGATGCAGCACCGAGTGGCGTAAGTACGTGGAATGTACGATATGTAAAATGGCTGAATGAAACCGAAACAGGTAGAATAATATAGAAATAACAATCAACTCAGAATAATAACAATCAACATGTCAAGTGTCTATCTAAAGCAAGAATAAAGAGTAGACCAAAGACCCATCTAACCCATCAAACCTCATCAACCAAATCAGACTCATCTTGGAGGGGCTCATCTCATCTCATCTTGACTCAGAATACTCAAGGTGGAAACTTTCTTGGGAGTTTCTCTTATCCGAAAACAATCACTTATGATCAGTGATTGTACAACAATCTTGCTGATGTTTCCATAACGGTTCCGTACTTGCTAGGAAGGTAACGAATCGAAACCATTGTTGACAAGTCCAAATTGAGACAACAATCTATAAGTCCTCTATTGATTTCATAGACTTCTAATCAGAGGGAATCTTAACATAATGTGATGTGATGGTCCTAATCCTTACCTATGCTTGGCAACATAGTTTGATGAGTGCAAGTTGGATTAGTTCTTACTCTTTCGGTGCTTGATACTCCTCCCATGACTTAATTCTCATAAAAAAATCCATCTAATTGAACCAATCAAACTATCTCAATCAACTCATCTCAATCAACCTTGTAAAGGCTCTCATCATTCAAATAGTCTCATCATCTCTTAATCAATATCTCAAGGCTTAGAACAGTCATGAGGGAACAATCGAATAGACAAATCATTAGAGTTTATTTGGAAGACTCATGGGACTAGCAAATTCTATCAATTCGTCATCATTCTCACATCTCAATCACAATCTCTATCAGCATTCTCAATCAAGGCTCTAGACTCAATCCCTATCTTCATTCGTGCAATCTGTATGAAATAATAAATAGGGTTTTTGCAATAATTCATGTAAAAACATTCCATTCAAGAAAACAGTTTATGATGATCGTCAACGTACGAAAATACATGCAATAATAAATTTTTTTAAAGAATTATGCACATTAGCTCATGAACTTTCAACTCTTTTCTATGACCATTTATGGGGCACATGTGAGCACAATCTCATGCTTTTAGTTTAGCCTTACATACCTGGGATGAAGCTATCCACAATCAAGCTCTAAAAAATCCTCTTGAATTCTTCAATCTTACGTTCTTCTTTCTTCTCTCTGAAGCCCTAACTTTTCAATGACTTAGAAAGGACTTAGAATGGATTTTTGACACTATTTACGCATTAAAATGACCCAATTTGATCATTTTTTGAGTTTAGGAGGGGTTGGGAATTGACCTAAATGCCCCTCAAATTAAAAGAAAAATTTTCACTTCGGAAGAGCCTAGCATGTACTAGTGTATTTTTTTTCAATTTTTTTCGACCGAGTTTTCCAATTTCCGTCAAATAAGCTGAAAAAATAAGCGTAGGTCTGCATCCCAAGTGCTTCGCACATTGGGTGCGCACCAATATTGAAATTCGTTTCGGATCTAAGAATTATTTTTTGATATGGCTCTAAAATTTGAATGAGACCATTTTCCCACTCAATTTTCTATGTTGATTGTATATCTGGTCTCGGATTCACAAATGGAGCATGGGAAGACGCGTTATGCACACAGCTCTACTCTAGGGGTATTTTAGTAATTTTACTAGGTGTTACATCATCTCCCCCTTGTGATCATTCGTCCTTGAATGATGAGTAAAGATGGATATCAAGGCACAATTCAACATGAAACTAATATCAACATTTACATATATCAATCAAACTCGTCTCTTGCTCTATCATCAATATATTCTATTGGGACTCAAGAAAAGACAATCAATTAGTTAAGGGTAAGGAAATTACCTTCAAAATTCTTATCATTTTACATGAATAGGTGTGGATATTTTGCTTTCATCTCTTCCTTAGCTTCCCATGTGGCTTCCTCAACGAATTGATTTCTCCAAAAAACTTTGACTGAGGCTATCTTTTTGGTTCTTAACTTGCGAATCTGACGATCAAGGATTTGGACCGGAATTTCTTCATAGGTCAAGCTCTCTTTAACTCTAATGCTCTCCACAAGGATCACCAAGTTAGGATTTCCCAAAATTTCTTCAACATTACTACGTGGAACACTGGATAGATTCCGTCTAACTCGGAAGGCAACTCTAATTCATAAACAACCTTCCTAATCCTCTTCACAATCTGATAAGGTCCAATATAGCGTGGACTCAATTTACCCTTCTTCCCAAATCTCATGACACCTTTCATAGGTGACACTTTCAAATAAACCCAATCATTTACCTCAAACCCTAAATCTCTCCTCCTCACATCGGTGTAGGATTTCTGGCGACTCTGTGTAGTCTTCAACCTCTCTTTAATGACCTTAAACTTCTCCATGATTGGTGGACAAGATCAGGCCCGATCAACTCCACTTCTCCAACCTTGAATCACCCAATTAGTGATCTATATCTTCTCCCATACAAAGCTTCATAGGGGCCATTTGAATGCTTGTATGATAACTATTGTTATATGCAAATTTAATCAGTGGTAGGTGATCATCCCAATTTCCCTTGAAATCAACAAGACAGGCTCTAAACCTATCCTCTAACGTCTGAATTGTACGCTCTGCCTGACCATTTATCTGTGGATGAAAGGCTGTACTCAGATTCACCTTGGTACACAATCCTTTCTGGAATAATCTCCAAAATTAGGAGGTGAATTGAGCTCCTCTGCCTGAGAGGATGGACAAGGAAACTCTATGCAACCTCAGAATCTCTTGGATGTACAACTTGGCATACTCCTTCGTAGTGTTAGTTGTCTTAACTGTTAAGAAGGAAGCCAATTTGGACATCCTATCCACAATCACCTATATCGAATCATGTTGCTTTAGAGACCTCAATAGACCAGTAATGAAGTCCATATTGATCATCTCCCACTTCCATTCAGGAATCTCAAAGTCCTTTATTCCTTAGGGCAAGGTTAGAATTAGTGCAGTAGTCAGTCTAGTCTTCAACTCCTAGAAACTTTTCTCATATTTGTTGATGAAACAACCCACACTTGCCTAGGAATTCCCCATAATTGTAATTGCCTTATAGCTAAAATCGAGGATATTTAAACACCCCTCCTTGTAGCTCAGAAGAGTCTATGATGCGTTTTTTTCAATATCTCAAAATCTAGGTAGAATTTCACAAATCCAACTTCATATTCTAGTTCAGAGGGAAAATTGTGTGGAAAAATGAGTACCTACAAGGTATACTTTATCCGTGCCAAGAAAATAATTTTTTGGAGAAACTTCGCAAAAATAGTAGTTGTCTGCGACCAGTCCGCAATGCATACTTGGAGCAGACCAGTTCAAAAAATTCCAAAATTGCTCTTTTTCACTCCAAGGCAATTGCGTAATTACCCAATACCTAAATACACAAAAATCCCTTATTCTTAAGCCGTTTTAAGCCCTAAAAACTAACTAAAAACCTCTCAAATTCCTCTCTAATCTTCATCAAATTCTCCATTTATTCTCAAGGTTTTCTAGAAGTCATGTTGGTATTCAAGGAAACCAAGTCAAGCCCCAAGTCCTCCTCAAGATTCAAGTGTTCCAATCTCTTTCCGGATATAAGGATTTCATTCAAGCTTCAAGTCTCCATTTCAAATCTTCATCAAGGAATCCTCCAAAGTCAAGGTATGTGGGTTTCAACCATTGTGTCCTTTCAGCCATGGTGCCCAAGTTTCTTTTTACCTAAAATACATGTTTCTAAGTTGATTTTACATATGAGTTTTCTATTATGAATTTGACAATGAACTATGTTGGAGTTTTGTAAAAGTGTGACTGTTTATGTAGATCTATGTTGAGATTTGATGAAGGGTTTTGATATATATTGTATGATGGTGTTATCAAGTATTAGTGAGTAAGCTTTGGCATATTTATACGCCTAATTAGCCAATTATGCCCATAAGTAGAGATAATTCAGAGGGCCAATTCATTGAGTCTAGGTGTTTGAGTGTATTTTTCTCTTATGTTGCTAACATAGGGCTGAGTGCACCTGTTGGTTGTGTTTTTTAGAATTTTGATTAGATTGGAAAGTTCGGAGTTAAACCCAAAATTGAGGGAAGGACACAACCTAGAATTCGGAGAAGAAAAGTCAGTAGAAGCAGCCAAAAGACCAAAAATTGACGTGGCAGACTTGGGAACAAGGTTGTGGAAGCTAAAAAATGCAAAACAGCAGCGAAGTGCAAAACATATGCAAAATTGTCCAATCAGCAATTTAGGTGAAAAGTAAAAAAAAAAACAAGGGGTCCGCACTGAGGACCCGATGCAAAAAAGTCAAATTACGGGATTTTTATTATTGTTATATCATAGACTTTAGGTTTACATTCTGTTTTTACGCAAGAACTTTAGTAGGGAGGACGGAGAACCCTTTTCCATAGTGTTTTGGTTAGTTTAATCTTTATCCTTTGGTTCTTGATGTTTTCCAATTCATTCATGATATATTTCACGTTCATGAGTGGCTAAGTCTCCATATTCTAGGGTTATAGCCATAGACAATGTGCAGTGCTTGACTTTAAATATCTATGAATGGTTTCTTTCGATTATTCCTATGCTATTTTTATCAATACTTCTTAGCCTGATCAACTAGGGAGTAAATTAATTGTTCACTTTGGATTCGAGAGATATTGGAGCAGATCAAACACAGTAGTATAGGGAGCTTTCTCAACACTAGGAAACTAGGTTGATTTATGTAAGGAAGATCAGTGACAACTACCCTTACACCTTGGTTGGTTCATATACGGGAAGATAAGTTTAATGCAGTTTTATTGGTCTATCTACCCCCGATCGATGATGTAGTTAGGTAGTCAATTATGGTAGACTGGAAGAGGCATGCAACCCTGTTCAGGTAAATTAAACCCCTAAATCAATAATTAGGAAACCAGACATAGGCATTGTTAAGACTAGACAGAGTCGTAAAGGTTACAACCCTGGAATTGCTTGTCAATTGATATCTTGTCATACAAGTTGGATTAGATTATTAGAAATTTATTTCGTACAATTTGTTTGACTTAAATCTACAACTCTTTTTAATAAAAAGTACCATAAACCTGATAATGGAGATTGGTGACTGATTTAGTTCAAATCCTTTGGGTTCGACAACCCGGCTCTTTAATTAGGGCCACTATATTATTTGTGAGACAATGTACACTTGTGTGTGCTGGGGAGAAACAAGTTTTTGGCACAATTGTTAGGAATTTGAAGCAAATTGGTTGATTTTCAAAGTTGTCTTGTTTCGTCGTGTGCGCTACATTTGATCTTAGCGGTGTTTTTGAGTAGGTGATGAATAAATAAGATGGAAGATCAGGACTCTTGTTTTCGTCAATCCAAGAGGAGAGCAGTGGTTTTGTTCAACATACTGCTAATTAAACTCATAGAGCAGGAGGAGCAAGAGGCTAACAAGGTGAAGGTTGATCCTGTTGTGGAGCACATGGCAAACAACAACCCACCTGAACCACTAGCACCTGCTGCTGATGCACCTCCGGCATGAAGGCTAGTGAGGGATGTAGCAATCCCGAGAACCATCAATATCACTAGATGTTTTGTCAACCCTGAGCCTGGTGGCCGGTGGGAGCTCAAACAGAATGTGGTCCAGTTGTTACACTCTACTGGACAGTTCACGGGGCTTCCTCATAAAGATCCACAAGTCCATCTTTAGAATTTTCTCGAGATTGCTAATACTTTCATTCCTACGGGGGTGAACCATGACTACGTGAGGATGACATTGTTCCCTTTTTCACTGTTGGGGGAAGCCCAGAGATAGCTACAAATTGAGCCACCTAACTCCATAGCATCCTGGGATAATCTGGCTCGTAAGTTTCTCACTCGATTGATCTCATCTGGCAAGACAGCTAAACTTAGAAATGAGATTCTAAATTTCAAGCAGAGGGATAGGGAGAATCTATATCAGGCGTGGGATAGGTTCAAAACTCTATTAATAAATTTCCCACACCATTGCCAAGCTAACGAGGTATTGGTCCACACCTTTATTGAAGGTTTGGAACCCAATACCAAGATTCTTCTTGATTCAACTGCAGGGGGTCAAGTGTTGGAAAAGACATATGATGAATTATATGCTCTTCTAAATAGAATTGCTCAGGGCAACCTAGACTGGAATGGAGGATCTAGCAGACCAACAGTGCAGAAACAAGCAGAGGTCTTGGAAATTGATCAAATAACTAGCCTGCAGGCCCAAATGGCAGCAATCCAGAACATGATTACCACAAACTTCAATAACTTGGCTTTGGGTCTGAAATAGCAAGTGCCATTAGCAGCAGGTCAGCAGAAAGCCCCCGTTAATATAGTATAGTAGCAACAACCGAGTTGGTGTGATGTATGTGGGGGAGGAGAACTTTGTGGGCAATGCTAACAGAGGGGGCTATCAAGGATTCAGGAACACTTATAACCCGAATTGGAGGAACCACCCAAACTTTTCATGGGGTGGCAATCAACAAAATCATAGGCCACCTCAGCAAATACCATAGGATGGAAATGTATATCAAAATTAGTCGGTCTAGCAGCCTGTAAGACAGGCAAATCCAAACACCATAACTGATAGTGAGGTGTTGAGGCCGATCTTGGCAAATCACAATAGGCAAGAAGAGGAAATTCAGAGGTACAAGCAGGATCTGCACAACTTAGAAAAGCAGTTGGGACAA
>JAPFFP010000002.1:4168650-4200958 GCA_026153255.1 Solanum medicagineum
ATACATATGTGGAACGTGAACTCAACCGACATAGGCCAAGCAGCTACAACTTGGACTTCGTGGCCTGACACCCCCTCGGTTCAGGTGACCGAGCATGACACCTCCCGGCGAAGTGTGGTCTGCTTTCCAAGGCAAACCAAACATTATAACATGAACTAGTTGGATCCACTAGTATAGCAAGGATGATAATCATAATACTATGGTGGCATATAGTTTAGAGACTAAAGAACTTATATAAGGACCCTTTGAGTTGAGCCTCCATCTTAAGCCTCAATCGGTGGTAAGTCAAATCTCACAGAATACTTAAAATAATCATACTTTAATCATAGCATGAATAGCTTGTAAGAACACGACTTGAGTAGTTCATAAACATGTTTGATCTCTAGTAGTAAGCCTAACTTGAACATGAGACTAGATCATAATCATACATGAACCATTGCTTTAACATGAATGACTCACAAGAGGTAAAATTCTTGAAATAGGCTTAACTTGATACTTGAAAAATCATAGATACTTTTCATGAGTTCAGTACATACTTGAAAGCTCTTAATCATCATGAAGTGACTTGAATTTTAAATCATGTAATAGGTCATCAATAACTTGAGAATTCTTGTCATGTCATTTTATAAAACACATGGTGGGCTCATGATGCTTGTTGAAAACCATAAAATTTAAGAGTGAAATAAGATGAGTAAACTCGATGAAAATCAATCCACCAACATGTAGTAAAACACTCATGTATGGCATCTTGAAATCCCTTGCAAAAGCTCATGATAATTGTAGTTTCCTAGCTCACAACATGCATAGTCTCAATAGATAAATCAGTTCATTAAATAAGCTTGAAATAGATAGTCATGCATAATCAATCAATACTTCATAAAACCCCAAGATAATTTATATTCAAAATTTATGATAAGAGATAACCATAGGCATTACAACTTGAAAACATGCAATTTTCATGAAAAGGGAAAGCTGGGTTTCATGGTTGAAAGGACCCAATGGATGAAACCCACATACCTTAAACCTTGAATTCCTTGCAATGAGCTTGTAGTGGTTATAGAGCTTGAAACGAATCCTTGAGTCCCAAAGTTGAGCTTGAATTCCTTAGATTTGAATGAGAGAATTGGTAGAGTTTTAGAGAGGGTTTTGTGAGTTATAGAGTTCAAAATGGCTAAGTATGAGTGATTTCATGTTTAAATGGGCATAGGGCTATGATCCTAATGCCCTTTGCTGAAACAGAAAAACCAAGGAAAATAATACACTGGTTCACGTCCTTGGGCATCACAGACCAAATGCGGAGTGAAAAATACACTCTCTGCACCCCTAGTGCGTCGCAGTCAAGGCGCAGACAACCACTGGAAATAGAAAATTAATGATAATTATTTTTCGTTACGTGTCCTCTAAAATCTGGGTTATACTGATCACCCACTCAATTTTTCCCCGATTAATAATGTGAAGTCAAATTTTGAGATATATAGAAAGTATGACTATTGGGCAGTTCGAAGCTCATGTGGGGAGTTTCTATATCTCCCCCTTGGGAATATCCGTCCCCGAATGCCAAAGAAACTTGCATAAGAGAAGTAATTATGAAGATTTCAGCCCCACATGAATGCAACAAATGCATCTCAATATGAATGTCAAAAATCAACATAAATTTGTTAACATAAACATGAATGCGTGCAAAATGACATGAGGCCTGAAGCTTAAGATTTGAAATCATATAGGGGACTTAAATTATTACCTTTGGCTTGAGTAGAGTGGAAGAGATATGGGTATCACTTTTTCATGTCCTCCTCAGCTTCCTATGTGGCACTTTTAACTTGTTGGTTCTTCCAGAGGACCTTGGCAGAAGCTACATCTTTGTTTCTCAACCTCTTCACTTGTCTCTCGAAAATCTCCACCAGGACCTCCTCATAGGTCAAGTTATCATCTACAATGCCACAACACCCAAGGGCACTATAGCACTTGGGTCATCCACACACTTTCTCAACATGGGCACATGGAAGACCGGATGAACCATATTCATCTCCAAAGGCAACTCCAACTCATATGCAACCTTACCTATGCTCCTTAAAACTCTATAAGGACCCGAAAACCTTGGGCTCAATTTCCCTTTCATGTTAAATTGGACCATACCTTTCATGGGTGAGATCTTCAAGTAAACCTAATCACCAACCTCAAACTCAAGATCTCTTCTCCTCATATCGAAGTAGGACTTTTGTGTACTTTGGGCTGTTCTCAATCTCTCCCTTATCAACCTAACCTTTTCCAAGGCATCTATGACTAAGTCCGGACCTAGCAAAGCCATCTCTGAAACTTCAAACCACCCAACCGGGGATCTACAACACCTACCATATAAAGCTTCAAACGGAGCCATAACAATGCATGAGTGTTAGCTATTGTTGTAAGCAAACTCAATAAGTGGAAGATGTTCATCCAAACTACCTTTAAACTCCAAAACTTAAGCTCTAATCATATCCTTAAGAGTTTGGATAGTCCTTTTGGCTTGACCATCCGTTTGAGAATGAAAAGCCATGCTAAGCTTAACCTTGGTACCAAGACTTCTTAAGAAGGACCTCCAAAAGTGAGAAGTGAATTGAGCACCACAATCCGAAATGATAGACAAAGGCACCCCATACAATTTAACCAACTCATGTATATACAATTTGGCATAATCTTCAGCACCATCAGTGGTTTTGACCAGTAGAAAGTGAGACGACTTTGTCATTCAATCCACAACAACCCAAATAGTCTCAAAGTGTTTCCTAATCAAAGGCAACCCAACCACAAATTCCATGTTGATCTCTTCCCACTTCCAAGTAGGAATTTCTATGTTTTGGGCTAGGCCACCCGACCTTTGATGTTTTTCTTTTACTTGTTGGCAATTGTGGCATCCGGATATCAAGTTTGCAATATCTCTCTTTATACCACCCTACGAATACACATCCCTTAAGTCTCTATATATCTTTGTAGAACCGGGGTGAATAGAATATGATGAATTATGGGCCTCCTTCATGATCAACTCCCTTAAGTCATCAGCATTAGAGACATAGAACCTACCTTAGTACCTAAGGGCACTATCTACCCCTTGGGAGAAAACCTCTACTTTACCTTCCTTCATCAAGGCCTTCAACTCTAATAAAGTGGGGTCAAGATCTTGTTTTAACTTTACTTCCTCAATCAAAGACGATTTAGAACTATCAACAACCACTACGCCACCATTTTAAACTTCATCCAACCTAACCCCCAACCTATCCAACCGGTGAACTTCTCTAGCCATCTCTTTGCCACCATCATCAGTATGAGCTAGAATATCCATGGATGCTCTACTTAGACCATCTGTCAAAACATTAGCATTACTGGGATGATAATGCACACTCATATCATAGTTTTTAAGAAGCTACCTTCTTTGTCTCAAGTTAAGATCTTTTTGTGTGAACACATATTGGAGACTCTTGTGGTCAGTAAACACATCAACATGAGCTCCATACAAGTAGTGACACCAAATTTGCAAAGTAAACATCGTGGCTGCAAGCACCTGAAGTTTTCTAGAGCTATATGCTATCACCTTGCCTTTTTCAATCAAAACACACCCCAAACCAATTCTTGACGCATCACAATATACCACAAACCTTTCAAACTCTTCCAATAGAGCAAAGATAGGAGTGCAGACAAGCTTATCTTTCAAAGTTTGGAAACTCTTTTCACATTCGTCGGTCCACACATATTTTTCCTTCTTTTTGGTTAACTTTGTCATAGGAGAAGCAATAGAAGAAACCCATTCAAAAACCTCCTGCAGTAACCCCTTAAACCAAAGAAACTCCTAATATCTAACGGAGTCAAGGGTCTTGGCCAATTTCTTATCACCTCCGTCTTCTTAGAATCCATCTTAATGCCATCGCCCAACACCACATGCACTATAAAAGCAACATCTTTCAACAAAAATTCACATTTTTCATATTAAGCAAACAACCTCTCCTTTCTTAAGATTTGCGACATCACCCTCAAGTGATTCACATGCTGTTTCTCACTTTGGGAGTAAATCAATACATCAACAATAAAGACAACAACAAACATGTCATGGTGGGGTTTAAAGACCCTATTCATGAGATCCATAAATATAGCCGATGCATTAGTTAACCCAAAGGACATAACCACAAACTCAAAGTGCCCATACCTAGTCCGAAAAGCCGCTTTGGGAATATCACACTCCCTCACCTTCACTAGGTGGTATTCAGACTAAAGATCAATCTTAGAAAAGTAACTAGCCCCTTGTAGTTGATCAAAACGGTCATAAATACTTGGTAGAGGTTACTTGTTCTTTATGGTAACCCTATTAAGTTGCTACTAATCAATGCACACATTCTATGAGAACCATCGATTTTCTTCACAAATAACACCGGTAAACCTAAGGAGACTTACTAGGCCTTATGAAACCTTTCTCCAACAAATCCCTCAATTGATCCTGTATCACCTTCAATTTCGCTGGGGCCATACGGTAAGAGGGAATGGAAATGGGTTGAGTATTAGGAAGGAAGTCTATACCAAAGTCTATTTTCCTTTAGGGAGGAACAATCGGGAAGCTCATCCGGAATGACATGAAGAAACTCATTAACCACTAGAACCGACTCAATAAGAAGGACTTTGGACTCAACATCTCTAACCCTCAGAAGATGATAAAGGCAACCCCTAGAAATCAACTTTTGGGCTTTAAGACAATAAATGAATCTACCTTTGACTACCACATCACAACTTAACCACTCAAGGACGGGCTCATTAGGTACTTGGAATTTAACCTTACAAGTTCTACAGTCAATAGAAGCATAATATGCATGTAGCCAATCCATCCTAAGGATGATATCAAAATCTAACATATCTGATACAAAAAATTACAAGGAAAGACTTTATGCAATATGAACACAGGACAATTTCTTTAGACTCTTTTAGCAACAACGGACACACCAATGAGGGTAGACACTTCATACGATTCACACAATAATTCGGGATTCACATGAAGTTTTTTGGCAGCAAAAGGAGTACTGAAAAAAAGAGTGGTACCCAGATCTATCAATACATACACTTCAAAATAAAAAATATTTAACATACCAAAGAAGACATCGAGCATTTCTTCCACCCCTTGCCTTCCTTGAAGAGCATTGAATCTATTTTGCCTTGGAGCACCCCCTTGTTGGCCTCCCTTTGCCCTAGGACCCGCATTAGCACCTTGGGCTTGTTGACGACCATCTCTACCTTTAGTTTGAGCAAGAGGACAATCAATAACCTTGTGACCCACTTCACCATAACCAAAACAAACTTTAGAATTTCTCAAGCATGGGCCATTATGGTTTCTACTACATCTTAGTCACTTAGGGTGGCTTATTCCACCATTTCCACCTTGAAATCTTGGATTATCATTAGCAACTCTCTTATTAGGAGCATTCGAAGACCCTTTGCCTTGGAACTTGTGGCCTTGAGGAAACCAACCACCCTTGGAACTTTTGAAACCACCTTCAAAATGAGCCCTCTTGGCCTCACCACTTCTTCTTTTTCTAAGCTTTTCCCCCTCTAGTTGATCAACATATGTCTTGAGACGGGACAAATCCATATCATCTACTAGCATGGCGATACGACACTCCTTATTAACCAAGTCAGACACTTTCGACATAAAATTTGTTCATTCTAGCTCTAGGGTCGGCCACCAAATGTGGAGTGATGTTCATGCTCCAACAGTAAGCGGTCACTATAAAGTATAAACCTAACCAGAGGCTAAGGTAAAATCCATATGGAATACGGGATTTGACCATATTGACTCACCAAGAAGGATTTGAAGTACCAATCGACTATATTCTCTAGAATCGGGGGGGGTTTGCAATTTGAAGTGAAGTAAATAGAAAACCAATACTAACAATGATAAAGAGACAATCAATTTGAGGATCAACTTAGGAATTGTGTTCCCCATGATTGATTTGTAGTCCTCTGCCTTACCACTCGGCCATGTCGCAAAAATGCTACAAATACAAAATAGATGAAAACTTTCCCCGGATTACTGAACTGCTTTTTTATTGTACTTGCACCTTGAGTTCTGTTTTCCTTAATTTTTCCTAAAAGTCAAAGAAATCCTAATCCTTCTTCCCTTTTTGTTGGGTTTGATTCATCCTTTCAATTTCGATTGAGTCTAGCTCAAAATTCATAATACTCAAAACTTTCTCTTACCTTTCTATTGAAAAATCATATGTTGATTTTCAGTCGCAAAATACAAAATTCAATTTTATGAAAATAGGACCCATTAACTATTGACTTAGAATGCATGAATGATTCTTGGATTTGAATCTCCGAATTTTGGTTTCATCACTAACTCAAAGACCAAGGATAACATAACTTTAATGAGGACATCGCATGTAGGATGGTTACTTAGATTCTTCCAGCCATTTGATAAAGGTGAAGGTCGACTTTCACCATGGCGCTTGGTCGGCAAGTGCCAATTAACCATTACCCATTGTCCCAGTCAACCTCTCCTAGGTCAAGTTTGGTTGATTAGATGAGAACACATCAATCGAATCCTATCATCCATTTCCTTTTCCTATTCATCACTACCTTGGTCTGGATAATGAAACCAGGCGGGGTTAGGTGTTGGCCACCACCAAACAACAGTCAATTTGAAGGAAAATGGACAACACAAACAAATACTCAATCAAAGAATTTTAGGGAATGGCTAATATTGTGGTATAGTAGCAAAAATGAGGTGATTAGTTGGGAATGAAAGAAATAATGAAAAATCATGTGCCGGGTGACAGAAAAAAAAGAAAAGTTTCCTTAAATGAGAAGAATAGCAAAATGACTTCAAAAATAAGGCACAACCTAAAAGATAAAAAGAAAGTACCTCGAAAAGCTTGAAAATGAAGAATAAGGGAGGAAAAAGTGAAAATGGTTGAGTTATTAAGGTGAAAATGTTGAAAAGCGTGGTTCAAGGATGCCTTTTAGTCACTAATTGCCCAAAAAGACCTTACCAAAGCCCCATGAGCCTATATTACAAACCTGTGAAGTCCTAAAGTAATCTGATCCAACTAGTCAACAAACAAAAGTATGAGTATATGGCCAAGCCTATGGCATTGGTTATGATGCATGAATCTCATTTGTGAGAGTGAGTATGCTTGTACAATCCCTTAGTCTTCTTTGATTGCTTATCGAGTGAAAAAGAGGGACTTCTTTTGTATGAAGGCATTTGCACTGCATGGTTAGCATATGACTCGTTTTGTGATTATGAATTATTGATACTCCTTAGCTTTTCATGGTTAGATTGTCAAACGCATCAAGGTGCCTTGATTTGCTTGGTTGCTACATAATCTAGTTTTAAAAATGATAGTTGGGTACCTGAGCTGAAATTGAGAGCAGTATATGCCATTAGATTGATTGTTATGTATTACTTATTGTCTTTTTAGATTGAGTAATACTTAAGGAAAAGCAACAGTTCTAAGTTGAGGGTGTTGATGTGCTGTCAAAATACAACATATTTGATGCCTAAAACAAGAGATTTTGCAAGTTCTTAACGCGACTTTTTTATGGTTTTTAACTGTTTTGTGTTTGTTTTTTCAGAAAATATAGGTTGGCTTAATCTTGGGGAAAAGTAGCAGATTTTTTTGAATTTTAGTGCAAATTATTCAGGTTATTAGAATCTAGCTACTCATGGTTCCCATAACCCCAAGTTATGGGGGTTTAGCTACTCATTACTTAGGCAAAATCACAAACAATGAATACAATAGAGATAGTTGAAAGATTATCCAAAGAAAATGAACAACAATAAACCACCTTGAGTTTGATTACAAGTGATTCCAAATCCCCAAATTGGGTCTTCAAAGTGAAACCCAAAGTATCTACACTAAACCCAAGAAAATTGCTCTCTACAAAAGATATATCCTTTTCTCTACAAACTGATTCCTCTTTTGAAAACCCTAACTTATACTATTTAAAAGGATCTTAAAATAAATAAGAAAAGTTGGTCGACAGCAGTTACGGCTCGTAGGTATGACTCGTAGGGTGTCCTACGAGTTGTAATTGGGCTTTCGTAGTAACACTTATTGCAAGTATAACCAATTATCATCAAAATTTTGTGGGTACCCATTTTTCAACATTCAATTAAACCATTCAAAACTAAATACATGCCAAAAGTATTAATCGTCACATATCAACAAATTATCTACAATACCTAAAACATGTCGGTTCAACATAAAGTAAAATCATCTATAAGGAAAAAGAAATATGGAAAGAAAACCTTGATAGATCAAAAATAGAACAGTTATGGACTAAAGGCTAATCAGATTTCACCCAATTCAATAACTTCCCAGACCCCACCAAAAAGTTGTACTCCGTCCTCAAAGTAAATATATATATGTATATAATAAAACTTAAATAAAATATATCATCCAAAATAGTAATAAAAAACAATTATCCAAAAACCATAGTAAAAACAAATTATGAAGAAAAATAACAATAATGAGAACAAAGCATCCAAAAGTAGTAGCAAGAATAGGGATCAAAAGTATCAAAAGGGGGTGGACGTAGCCAAGTGGATCAAGGCAGTGGATTGTGAATCCACCATGCGCGGGTTCAATTCCCGTCGTTCGCCCATAATTTTTGTGTTAAGGTTATCAATTTTTTTAAATAAATGATTATCTACAAAGGGAGTTTTTTTAGTGAACGTGTCACAAGCTTACTCATTTTTTTTTTTTTTGGTAATGTTTTTGTAAAAACGAAGAATTCAATTTGATTTTCTCTCCTATTTACTATGGCGACGAAGAATCAAGTTATCACTATATTTATTCCTTTTTCTACTTCTTCTTCCAAGTGCAGGATAATCCCAAGGGGTTGTGGGTTTTTTTCTACCAATTGGGGCTCTCCCTTCACCACCCCCATGGGGATAGTCTACAAGGTTCATAACTACTCCTCTTACTACAGGATGCTTACCTAGCTAACGCTTAGATCCGGCTCTATCCAAAATATTCTGTTTCACCCCAACATTCCCCACTTGTCCGACTGTTGCTGAGCAGTTTTTGGATATCAAACGGACCTCTCCAGAATGTAATTTAGTATCCGAAGTCTAAAGAAAAATCATTATTGATGATCCAAGACCATCCATATTGATAAAAAGAACTGCTATTGATTTGCTGAATAAACAGGGAGATTGAGAAAATCATGACTATGCTTAACAATAAAACACTCTGAAATTTTTGTTGCCGTTGGGAAAAGAATAAGTCCCGCTCCTAGTAACATAGGGACTTGAAGTGAAATGAAAGGTATGATCAACGCAGATTCATATGTTTGTTCCATAAAAATTTTGAATTCTTAATTAATTGTTTCCAATTCACCGGATCTTTCCTCTTTTGAAAGGAGTCAATAAAAAGTAAAAATATGGACCAACTTAAACTAATTTTAAACTTAAATCGAATTTTCTATTCTTACTTATTTTGAGTCTTTGCTAAATACTTCAACTATTGAAATCACGAAGTTACAATTGGTCAAATGATATAAAAGGGATTAATTACTAGTCTCCTTTGAAATAGGCCTATCAGGTGCTCAGGCACCAGCATCAGTCTGGTCCTGAGGGCTCTCTCCTCCGAGGTGGTCTGGGCTGCAACTGAACTCGATGTACTGGCTCCATGTAATATCTGCTGCTCTCGAGCCTACCTCTGCTGCTTCATCTGTATAGAGACTCTCATCACCAGGTTAGTAATTTGCTCCTTTAGCTCTGTCTCCTCCTCAATAGTCTCTTCTGGGTCAAATCTGCTTCATCACCCTCACGAGGCCTCTTCTCAAGAGCACATGGGCGATCTTCGAATAGATCAATCAAGTTCTCTCCCATAGGGGCCTCCTTCAAGGCTGTGATCGGGACTTCTAATGATGTCATCAAGTCACCCTTGAACTTGGCCAATTCCTGCAGTATGACAGCCATATCTCTAGGTCATGCTCATTCAAGCCTCTTCTGGACCCTAGCCTTGAAAGCGTCGACCCTGGCATCCACTGCAACAGCTCTCCTATCTAACTCAGATAGGGTGAATGACTTGGCCCACTCCTATAAAGCTTGGACTGTCTAGTGAATCCATGGCTTGATCTACTCTATCAACCTAGCTAGTTGAGCCTCTGTCCTGGATAACCTACGAACCATGGCTTGAAATGCAATAGCAGACATAATAGGAAAGTCTGCAAAAGGAACGTTAGAAGCAGATGGCTCTGGTGTAGGTATAGCCGTGGTGGGAGATATTTCAGTGCCAGCTGCTATGGGCTGCTCTGGTGCAGCTGGAGTAGAGGAAGTGGCAGCTGTAGTAGAGACCTTTGTAGATGGCTCGTGAGGGAATGGCTTAGGAATGGGAAGAGGAACTGCTCTCTAGAGGCCCACTAGGTTCTCATCAGTCTTGATCAAGCTAGGATCCATAGTGTGAAGGGCCTCGACGTGTGGGTCTATGTGGAGAGAGACGTGCACCTCGGCCTTATTGCATAATCTGTGTATCAAAATAGGAAATGACAATGAGGTATTCATCCAGATCACGGACTTATGAATCTGCTCAGCCATGACACACACCCATTCGATCTGATAGCCAGCTAAGATGCTGGGTAGTAACACTGCTCGCTCCAAGGTGATGACATTATCCGTAAATGTAGGCCGAACGCGAGACTGGATAATGGCCTACCAGAATTTAGCACTGAAGGATGGATAGGACTTTACTATGGGCTCGATGTGTGCAGTGACCTATGCAAGCTCGGCAGCACCCTCTACTATTTGGCTCGCCACCCATTTGATGAGCTCGATCTTCAAATCTACATTGTTCCCAATCACAACATGCCTCATCTTATCTATTTTGTTGTCGTACTCAGTTTTGTGCTATGGCACCCTGTAGTTAAGCCCGAACTGTAACCAGCGGATGGCCTCCTCAAAAGTATTAACACTCTGAACATGAACTAAGACCCTATGCAATCGAGGCTCATCTATAGCCTTTTGCCCCTTGGGACGTTCTCGAAGGATGGTAATAGTGTAGGAGGCGTAGAAATCTCAAACTAAAAGTGGGGCTTACTTGCCCAATCTCTCTAATAACCATCGAAGACCGTGTCTATCGATCTCCGCCTCCAGAGCAGGAACTTAACTCAACCCTGAGTCATTTAATTGGGACTCTTCATGGAATTGTCTAACAAGCTTCCCATGTCTATTTGGCTCTAGTCCATTGTTATAAATCTCTTCCATTCGCTTGATCCCTATTGGTGATGTTGCAGATCCTAGGCTGAGATGGATAGGTTGACCGAGGTTGTGTCCTCCTAAAGCCTGGTGTCAGAATTGGAACCATCCTCAATTCCCTCTTCTGTACCCTCCTCATCAGACTAAGGGGTAATCTCAACCACCATCGTTGTAAGTGTGGCCCTAGCTCTCGTATGAGGCTAACATTTTCCTTAGGGTCTACTTGTACATTCAACTCCTCAATAGACCCATCTGCCTGCTCACTGCATGAGTCTTTGCCTAACAACCTCCTACCTAAGGGTTGGATAGTAGCTCATCTACCCTTAGGAGCCATTGTACCTGAATTTTGCATTACAAACCAACAATGAGATCCAAATGAACATCACGAACAAAGAAAGGAATAAGAAGAAACAAAAATCAAAACAAAAAGACACACACAAAAAAAAAAACAACACTGCACCAGTTGCAGGTTGCAGGTACGAGGCACAGGTATGACTTGTAGGGTGACCTACGAGTCTTACTATGGCCTTGTAGTCCAAAGGGACTTGAGAAAAAATCAAACTCAAAATAGGTACGAGGCACAGGTACCACTCGTAGTGGAGACTACTAGTCGTAGGCCGGTTCGTGCCAATTTCCAGTAACATTTTTAAACACAAGGCATGTTCATAAGACCCTTACTATGGTTCGTAGTGCACACTATGATCTGTAGGTAGGTATCGTATAGCAAGTGCTAAGGGACCATAGGTAATTGTTATTCCCTTCGAGGGGCCACTACGACTCGTAGGTCCTTCTAGGAGTCGTAGGTAGCCCTCGTAGCAGGGAACATCAGACAACTATGGTGGTATCAACATCACCACATGAACCACAATCAACATCAAAATAATTTAAACAATAATCAGAGCAATTGTTTCTCTCAAAATAACATGCAAAACAACGTCCTCACGACCCTAATCATGATAATTTAATCTAAAACTAAAATGAAGATTTCAACGCAATGTCAATCAAGCAAACATTAACTTCCCAACATATTCGAGAATTTTTCAACACAAAATCATTAATCCCAGAACTTGCAACAACAATACTAACACATAAACATGGATGTTCAAGGGATTGTATGTACAATCACATAAAGGACTTCTCAATCCACTATTTTCAACCCAATAAACACACCCACAATAAAGTTTCACATCGAAATTAATTAATAAATCAACTAACACTTGCACACTCATTTCAAGCATCTGATCAACAATATATATGGCAAGATATAATCATCACAACCAAACAACAAGGGCAATCTAAGACAGAAGAACAACCTTAGGGAATTCTATTCGACAAAAATCCCAATCTCATTCATATGCATAATTTCTCTTATGATTGACGCCAAAGGCCTAAGTTGAGGGTGGCTACAGTTGGTGGCCCTAGTTCGCGGCATAGATATTGTGCACTTCACCTCAGGCTAAAAGCCTAAGTTGAGGGTGGCCCATATTGTTGTAAAGTAATAATAACAAGGTGGTTAGTTGGGAAATCAAGAAATAAATGAAAATGCATGAACTGAGTAAAGAAAGAGAAAACAAAAGTGCCTTGGATTAAGAAAAAGTAGCAAAGATGAGTTTGAAATCGAGGTACAATTGAAAAAGAGAAAGAAATCACTCGAGAAAAGTTCAAAACAGAAGAATAATGGTGGAGTGATTAAAAAGGGTTGGATTATGAAAGCAAACTGTGTTGGTAAACATGGTTCAAGGATAGATTTTAGTCATTATTGGCCCAAAATACCACACCAAAGCACCCTGAACCTATGCTACAAGCCTATAAGTCCTAAAGTGATCCAACTCCACTTTTTCACCAAACCAGAAGATGAGTATAGAGCCAAGCTATTGTGTTAGTCAATATGCATTGAGTTTCAATTGTGAGAGTGAGAATGCTTCCTCAATCCCTTATTTCTAAATGCTTTTGAGTGAGTATGAGGGACTTCTTTCTAGTGACGGTATTTGCACTACTTGAAGTAACATATGACTATACCAGCGATTATGTACGGTTGATGCTCCTTAGCTTGTCATAGTAGGATTGCCAGGTATCTCATTATGTTGTTGATTGCTTAATAACTCTATAATCCCATTCTTGAAATAACAGTTGGGTACCTAGATCAGAGGAGTTGATATATATGCCATTAGTATAACTGCTATTTATTTCACTTTGTCTGCATAGATTGAGTCATCGCTTGAGGATAAGCAACAATTCTAAGTTGAGGGTGTTGGTATGCTATCAAAATACAGCAGCTTTGGTGCTTGAAACAAGGAATTTTCTGAGTTCTTAAAGCGACTCTTTAGTGTTTTGATATATTTTTGTGTTAATCTTGCAGAAAAGTTAGGTTGGCATGATTTTGAAGAAAAGTTGCAGATTTTGCTGAAGTATAGGACTTACGAGCCCAACTACAAGTAGTAGCTCAAGCTAAGAGTCGTATAATGGTGTCGTAGCAAAATCATAGACCAAAATTCAGAAATATGCTAAGTGGAGGTCACCTCTACGAGGCCATTAGACGAGTTGTAAGCCTCCCCATGACTCGTATAGGTGGACTCTAGCAAGAATCAGAGAGACAAGATGTTGGACCAAAAATTGAAGGCCAAGACTAACAAGAGGAACATACGAGTCCTAGATCAAGCAACGACTCGTACCTATGGGCCGTAACAGTTTAGTCCAACATGCTAAGAATCTGATATGAGACCCCTACTATGACTCGTAGGTCATCCTATGAGTCGTAACTGCGAGACTTATCAGCTACCAGCTGTCTTTTCTGTGTAAATTATAGGGTTATTTTTATAAAAACTATATATAGTTTAAGTTAGGTTTTGAGAAGGAGCTCGAGTAGTAGACAATCTACAATTACATTTTGAATCTTTTCTTAGTTTTTTGGAGTAGTTTATTCTTCTCTCTTGGAAAACCCATTTTGGGTATTGCAAATCTTGCTTTGTACTCATTGGTGATCAATCCATCTTGTGGGTTTACAACTTCTGGTGCCTATTTTATTCATTGGTATTGGTAAAGCTCTCATTTATGTCTTGTATGAACATTTTTGCTAGTTTTGCCTTAGCCATGAGTAGTTAAGCACCCACAACTTGGGGTTGTGGGAAACATGGGTAGTTGACTTGAAATAATCTTGGTTTATTGTATTTCGATGATTAGGTTTTTGCATGTATTTTCTATTTCCCTTTATTGTTATTATTGTTTCGTCGTGGCCAATATCAAACCCCGCCTACTATCACTGTCTAGTCCAAGGTAGTGACGAATAAGAAAAGGGAAGTAGATGACAAAATTTGATTTATCTGTTCTCATCTAATCAACCAAACCTGACCAAAGGGAGATTGACTGGGACAATAGGTAATGGTTAGTTGGCACACTATGGTTGCCAACCAAGCGCCATGGTGAAATTCGACCTGCACCTTCACAAGAGGGCTAGAAGAACCTAAGTTACTATCCTGCATGCAAATCACCAATTGTATTTATGCTATCTAGGGTAATTAAGTCGACGAACCATGGGGAACACAATTCCTAAATTGTGCCCAAAGTTGAGTGTTTCCTCGCGTTATAGTTAGTAGTAGTTTTATTTTGTTTTTGACTCACAATAATGCCCCTATTTAGAGAGTGTAGTTATAAATACTAGAAATGATTAGTGGTGAAGTCTTGTAATCAAGCCCTATATTTCTTATTGATTTGACCCTAACCTCGGTTAGGTTAATTGCTGACAAAGACCACTTTCTTAGTGCAGCATGAACATCATCACTTACCTGCCCCTAATTATCTATGTGCTACATATTATGTGAATCCATGTTACTCCCTTTCTTTAGGACATCCCCATAGCCTGAGTCCTACTTACTCGTCCCTTAGAACTATGTGTTTACTATTTGAATACGTTTTGTGAATATGGATTCTTTGAGGCTTGTTCGGTGACTCTCGGGTTCCCATTCTCCATATCACTTCTCGACCCTAAGTCCAGGTCATGAAAACCTTGATTTTAGAGCATTTGGTTTGTAAATGATTCTCAGAGTCCAACATGTCGCATGAAGTAGAGTCCTATTCAAGGGTATGAATGCCTATAAGTAGGAGGCTATGATGGCGTTTTGGGGATTGTCTCACTTCTTCATGTCTTATGTTATGATTTGGATCATATATTATAGTTTTCTTGTCCTGATAATGTCCTTGCTATATTATAGAAGATGCCTCGAGGAAGACCTCCCTTACAAAGACCGGCCCCGTCTAATTAGGGCCAAGCACCTCAAGAGCCTATGGAAGAGCCTATGTCTAATGGTGAATTCTGTATGGCCTTTGCTATGCTTTCCCAAGTGATAACTTCTCAGACTAGGCTGGCTAACTTTCCTCGGGATCCCACTCCGGCATCAAGGGTGAAGGATTTCACCTGGATAAATCCTCAAGAGTTTTATAGGTCAAAGGCTGACGAGGATGCTCAAGAGTTCATTGATAAGCTCACTAAGGTGTTGATGGTTATGGGGATCACTTCTGAGGAGAAAGATGAGTTGGCTGCATATCATTTGAAAGAAGTACCTCAACTGTGGTACACTCAAAGGTCGATGAAAAGGGCTTGTGGTAACATTGTTAATTGGGAAGAGTTCAACTTTGCATTTCTGGATCGTTTCTTCCAAATTGAGCTTAGGCAAGCCAAGATGATGGAGTTTATCGATCATAAATAGGGTGGTATAAGTTTGAGGGACTATGCCCTCAAGTTCACAAAGCTCTCTAAGTATGCTCCAATGCTTGTGGCTGACCCCCGAGCTAGAATGCAAAGGTTTATCTCTGGTGTCTCTTACTTGGTTGTGAAAGAATGTCGTACGGCTTTGCTCATCAGAGATATAGACATATCCAGGCTTATGGTGTATGCTGAACAGATTAAAAAAGAAAAGCTCAAAGAGAAGAGGGTGCATGATCCTAAGATGACCCGTTATGATGGTGGGTTCTCCAACTCGAAGGGTAACGGTTATGTTCGCTTCCAGCAGGGTAAAGGCTCAAATGCTCAGGTAGCTAATATTAGGATGCCTCCTACCAAGGCACCAATTGGTGGTGGGCCATTATTTCCTATGTGTGACAAGTGTGGAAGAAATCACACAGGTACTTATTGGAGGGACTTGGGTGCATGCTACGGGTGTGATGATAAAAATCACACGGTTACTAACTGTCCTAAGAATTCTCAGAGTGGTTAAGGTTAAGTAGCTCAAGGTGGTCAAGGCTAACAAAGATCTCCCCAAGGTGTTGTTCCAAGAAACAACAGGTTCTATGCTCTTCATGGCTGTTTGGAAGTTGAGAAGGCTCCGGATTTTGTGACTGGTATGTTAAAAGTCTTTGATTTTAATGCTTATGCTTTGCTTGATCCGTGTTCCAATTTACATTTTGTGACTCCTCTATTGGATGTTAAGTTTTGTTTGAGTCCTAAAATCTTTAGGGAGCCTTTTTCACTCTATACTCCCGTGGGTGAATCTGTTGGTGCTCATAGGGTTTATCAGGGTTGTCCAATTTTATTGTTGCATAAAGTCTTCCCATTTTATCTTGTGGAACCTAAGATGTTTGATTTTGATGTGATTCTCTTTGTTGCATGCTTCGTATGCCTCTAGAGATTGTAGAACCTGGAAGGTCAAGTTCTAACTTCCGGATGAGCCCGTTCTTTAATGGAAGGGTAGTGATCCGCTATTAAGTGTCAGTTTATTTCCTACGTTAAGGCCCGAAAGATAATTTCCAAGTGATGTTTTATCATATGGTAAGGTTCAAAGATATGGAGTTTGAGTCACCTACTTTTGAATTAATTCTACTTAGCAAAGTTACCTTTTGGCGTTGGTTCGATTGAGAAGACACTTGACGAAGTTGTTGCTTCAATTGTTTAATGGCCACCGAATGAGACACTATCTTTTGATTGATACTAGAGACATACGATTTCATCACTTTTAAAGTCTCATCGTGATGGTTGGCCCTCTTCAACAACGTGTCGAACATTTTCTCAATCCTAGAATTGCTAGACCCGGCATCACGATTATGGGGAGGCACATAGGGACCATTCTTATATCCATATCTTCGCTCCCACTTGGCATCCGATATTCTTTATCTTTAATAATAACTTCCATGGTTATCTCTATATGCATCCTCTCTATTATAGTTTCGACGTTGATTTTCAAAACCTTGATGCCAATAGTCTGAGTTGGACCCTTGGGCATTGTTTCAGAAACCCGCCACTTGATTACTCACAAAGCAAGCATCTTCATCAAAGAAGGATTCGTCATACATGGGAACCTTTGGAGGTTGGTGAGTCACCATATGAACACTTGATTGGTATTGCTTCAACACTAAATCCATACTTGTGCGAAGTTGAGTAAGTTGTTGCATGATCTCCTCATTTACCATTTCTTGCTCAGTATTAGTGTTCAACACACATGAGGTCTTCATATCACCTCCCTCTCTTTGGTCCCAGGCTATATTTGTTTTGACCACTTGCTCCATTCTTTCGGCGATTCATGCGAAAGGTTGATCAAGAATCATGCCTCCCATAATGGTGTCGGCACAAGCTTGACTATTCTCATCAAGAGCCCAATAAATGATCTCCACTGAGGCATCATCAACGATTTGGTGATCCAGAACCATCCTCAAGAACTTGGTGAACCTTTCCCACATTTTACTAATCGAAGCACCCAATAATTTCTCAAAATTGTTTATTTGATCTTTGAGTTTGAGATTCTTGGACCTCAAAAAATACCTCGCTTAAAAGGCTGTTTGTAACTCCGTCCAACTAGTGATCGAACTTTGTGGGAGTTCTGACAACTATATGGCCGCATTTCTAGTTAGAGATAGAGGGAAGACTCATAAACCAACAACACCCATCGAGATATTTTGTGTACCCATCACACTCTTGCAAACAAACGCAAAATTGTTAAGAAGATTATGTAGATCCTATAAAGGTAGCCCCGTAAAAAAACCTCGATTTTTGAAGAATTTGTAAGAGACCACTAGACACGGTGAACTTAGTGTCAGCCGGTAGTGGTGGCAACACTATTACTCCTGTGACATCTATGGCCATAGGGTTTAACCTATATTGATTCCAACCATATGCATTTTCCTTGAATTCCCTATGGTGTGGCCAATTCTCCCTTTGAGATGGGTTTTCATCTCTACCCACGTCTTCATCATGTTAATCAATAGCTTCATCGATGACAATGTCCTCATTTTCTTGAGCCATTCTTCTCGCAATTCGGTGGATCTCCAAATTGATTAGAACTAAGTGATTGCCTTGGCCATAGATCCCCCAATGCCAACGTTGGTTGATAAAGAGTATGGTAAGGGTGTTGATGACAAGGTCGAGGTTGAGAAAGAAGGTTTGGCTAGCAATAGGATGCAAGGTGAAGATGCAAAGAAGCAAGAAAGACCAAGGTTATCCCAAGACCTCCACCTCTTTTTCCTCAAAGACTCAAGAAAAAAGAGGAGGACGGTAAATTCAAACACTTCCTTTCTATGTTGAAGCAGTTGTCTATTAAAATCCCTCTTCTACATGCATTGGAGAAGGTGCTCGGGTATGCTAAATATATGAAGGATTTGGTAATGAAAAAGCACAAGGTAAGCCAAGAGCTTTCGCAAGAGCTCCAACAATATAGTGGCATCATGACCAAATGCCTAGCCCAAAAGAGGAAAGATCTAGGTGCATTCACCATTCCTTATACTATCAGTGATATTGAGTTAGCAAGGGCATTATGTGATTTAAGAGCAAGTATAAATTTGATGCCTCTTGCTGTTTTCAAAAAGCTCAGTCTTGGTTATCCTACTCCCACAAGGATGCGATTACTTTTGGTGGTTAGAACAATCAATAAGTCAGAGGGAATTCTCATTGATGTGTTGGTGACGGTTGATAAGTTTATCTTTCTGGCAGATTTCATGATTCTTAACTGTGAGGTTGATTTTGAAGTCTCTATTATTTTGGGGAGGCCGTTCTTAGCCACCGGGAGAGCATTGGTGGACATGGGTTTCGGTCAACTCAGGTTCAAGGTCAATGATGCATAGGTTATTTTTGATATCCGCCGGTTAATGAAGCATCCAGATAAGCTCAAGAGCAAGGTTTGGGCCATTGATGATTTCTGATGATTGATGATCACTAATTTAAGCCACGACGTTAAAAAAGGTGCTTCTTTTAAAAATTGGTGTATTTTGAGATGTTAGTTTGCAAGTGCTAAGCAAGTGCTGAAAATTCGAAGAAAATAGCATTTGAAGCAACCCCTACGACCAGGCTTATGAGTCGTAGTGCACACTACGACTCGTAGTCATGCCTCATAGAGCATAACAATGATTGTTTTAAAGTTGGCACTCCCACTATGAGCCAACTTTACGACTCATAGTCCATGCTACGAGTCATAAATGGGGTTCGTAATGTCTACTTTTGTTTTCAAAATTTTTCCAAGTCTTTAGTGACCAACGAGACCAAGACCTACGGGTCTTAGTCTGACCTATGACTCATAGTCGAGGTCTCGTAGGCCCGACTCTGAGAATTTAAAAGTCAGCCCGATTGGGTATATTAAAGGTCAAAATTAGTTTTGACCCTTAATTCCTCATTCTAAACCCTTATACTCCCCCAATTGGGTCCTAAGAATATTCCCCTACTGTTGTGATCAAACTCCCGGCATACCCACGTCATTTCTGACAAGCATCGATAGTTAGGGTTTCAACTTCTCCTCCTCTTTCTCATTTTGTTCAACCGTTAATCATCTTCTCTTGAGTCATATTTTTGGTTAAATTTCAAGCACAAACCTTAATGTCTTATGGAATATTGAATTATTGTGTGTTTGAAACTAGTGTTGAGAGTACCCAAAGAACAAAGGCCTAAGATCCTTTCCATATCCACCACATCACCAAACCAATTTTAGAGTAACAAGGCAACTTCTTGGTCCATAAAAGATGCATGAATGCAGCAAAATAAGCTCACAACACACATGGCAATTGCATCCACAATCAAGTATAGACTCACAAGTCATGCTTTCAGTCTCAGCTTACCTTTCAAAATATCAGAATAAACATTACCAAAAACTCAAAAATGTATGAATGCATCAATAATCACAACCTCAAAAATATTGAGGGTACCCAATTTTTCATCAAAACATTACAAACACATCTAAAAATTATTTATATGCCAATAGATAACACTACTATGAATTTACCCATTATTTGAACTACCCAAACATGCCAGTTCAACAGAAAAGTAAACATCCATAAGGAAAAAGAAGCACGACAAGAAAATCTTGGGATCAAGAATAAGGGAAATTATGGACTTGAGGCTACTCAGACTTCACCTTTATCCATAACTTCCCATGCCCCACCAAAATAGGATACTTTGTCCTCAGAGTAAAGACAAGAATGATAAAAAAAATCACAATAACATAGAAATATATACTTACATCCATTGAAAACCAAAAATTAAATCTAAAATATAAGTAAAAATAACATCCAACATAAGAATATTTAAGCACAACCAAAAACTAACATAATAAAAAGATTGTCTGAAAAGAGAACAAAGTATCGAACATGACAAAATGAGAACTGGGGTCAAAAAAAGTCAAACATCATGGTGCTCAAGCACCAGCCTCGGGCTGATCTACGGGGTCTTGGGGCTGCCTCTCCTCTGTAGTAGTACCAGAAGTACCCTCTCCAGGTGGGGTGTTGTGCGCTCGCTCTCTCTGAATAGCCACCAACAACAGCGACTCCTGCGACACCTCCTTAGGTATGGGCTCCTCGTCATGTCTCTGCTTCTTTGGGGTCGGCGCTGGGTCATCACTTTGCTAAAGAGGCCTCTTCCTACGGGTGACGGACGGTTGGTGAATGCCTCATCACCTACAGGTGCTACCTCTGGGGCTAGAATTAGCCAACATCTATAATAAGTCGGCCTTGAACTTGGCCAACTCCTCAGTAATTGCACTCGCGTCGGCAGGCCTAGCTCCCTCAAGCCTCTTGTTGACTCTAGTCTCCAATGCATCGACCCGGGCATCCACTACTTGGACCCTCTCATCAACTAAATCTTGGGAAAATGCCCTCATCCTCTCCTCAGTGTCCCGAATAGTCTGATTAATCAATGGACGGACCCGTGCTGACAACTCCCATAGCGTGCCCTCTGCTATAGCCACCCTACGTAATAAAGCCTGAAATGAAACAACAGAGAAAAGAGGGTCAACCTATAAAGAAGATACTATTGGTGCTGGAGTACTGTAGAATGGTGTAGACTCAATCTGGATCGTGGGGTAGGCTCTGTAGCACCCATAGTAGTGTCGGTAGTAGGAGGACCTAAACCTGGAATTTGAGGCTCTACTAAAAATGGCTTTTGGATAGCTAGAGGAGCTGCTCGTGGTAAGGCCACCAGATTCTCATCAGCCTTTATCAGGCTGGGACCTATAGTTTATGTGGCCTCTACATGAGGGTCTCAGTGAAGATCGATAGGAACACCACTGCACTGCATAGTCGATGGATCAGAACTGGAAATAGGAGTGGGTGTTCGTTCGAACTGCAGCCTCGTGAATCTGCTCCGAAATGATCCAGGCCCAATATATAGAATAGCCAGCTAGAATGCTAGCCAACAATATGGTTCTCTTGAGGGTGATCATATTATCCGTGAAGGTTGGCCTAATACACCAATGGATAATAGACCACAAAAACTTGGCCCCCAATGAGAGGTGTGCTTTAACTATAGGATCTGCGTGGTTTGTGACCCATGTCAGCTCGATACCCTCCTCATAGATTTGACTTGCTATCCATCGTAGCAACTCTGTCCTAGCCCCAATGACCTTCCTAGTCACTGCTCTCCTCATTTTATCAGTACGGCTATCATACTCTACCGTAGACTGAGGCATTCTATAAGTGGGCCCAAATTGCACTCATCGGATCATCTTCTCCAAGATATGAACTTTCCTTCCCAGACTGCCACCACCCCTGGACTTAGCTGCTTAACTGGCCTTTGTTCTTCGGCAACCCCCAATGGAGTGTAGCAAGGTCCGCCATATAGAACTCACGGACTACATAAGGGGCATATTCTCCCAGCTAATGTGTGGTCCACTATAGCCCATGCTCACCCAACCCAGTATCAAATCTGGGTACTCTATCTAAGCTTGAGGCATTCAATCGAGACTCCTCAGGAAATTAGTGAACCTACTTGCATTGCCCCTTAGGATTCAACCCCTGGTCATATATTTCTTTTCATCCCTGGGACACACCATCTGCGGTCGACTGGAAGTTGGGACTGGACTTCCTCCTGTTGGGTTTGGGAGATGCTCTTGAACTCTGCTTCGGAGCCGAAATGGGAGGGAGTCATTTGTGGAAAGCTGCTATCTGACCTGTCCCCGTTACCCTGTTGTTCCTCCCCTTCAGATAGGGAGGAACTGCTAACTTACGTGGATGTTTGTGCTGCAAGCTCTCGGGTCTGGGGTCTATTGGCCTAAAGGTCTACCCTTACTCTGTGGGCTTCCACAGAGCCCTCGGATTGTGCAGTCTTGGATGACTCATCCACTGAACTCCTTTGAATGGTTTGGATTGCTCACTTGTCTTTTAGGGGCATTGTATCTGCAAACCAACCAAATAGCAACTTATAAGTTCAAGATGTTTTATATATTAAAATAGATAACAATGACAAGAAACAAAGACAAATAAAAAGTAAACATTCACTGATGCAACTGTAGGTTTGCAGATACAAGTGCAGTTACGACTCCTAGGGTGGCCTACGAATCATATACTGCCCTCGTAGAACCAGTATGCCTTCAAAAATGCTTTTCTATCCCAGATATGAGATACAGTTACGACTCGTAGGGTGACCTGCGAGTCATAGTCTGGGCTTGTAACTATGTTCAAAAATATTTTTCAGAACTCCGATAAGCTTACGAGAATCTCACTATGAGTTGTAGCAAGAACCATGAGTAGTATGTGAGTCTTTTCTGAGAAACATGAAGGAACCACAGATGACTACTGCTTGCTACGAGGGACCACTATGACTCATATAGGAACTTACAAGTCGTAAAAGTGCCTCGTAACTGACTGCAGAAGGCATTTGTTGTGCCTTACATTTTCCCATGCAAATCAACAAATCAAACCACACAATCAACACTCTTGGCACACAACAACATCATCGAATACTTGGTGGATAATCAATTCTATACTACCACCAGGAGTTCAAGACAACCATCATGCCTAAGATTTCAATCCAGTTCCACACTACGTCAAGCACAACAAAAGAAATACACATTCAAAACTCATTCATGACATCTATAAATATTCCATAGGTATGCAATTCCCATACATATCAATTCAATCAAATCGCACATGTTAAGACATGTAAAACACACTCCCACTTCTTAAATTCCAATTTCTACAACAATTTAGACCGTGAGTGGGCAAGAATCACACAATATATCCCTTGAATAACAAATTTCGCATTCACAAGCACCCAATCAAGAATCTCGACAATATTTGATTCACAACTCACTTCTTTAGAGCACCAAACCCTAGGTTATTAGTCTAGATCAATAATCACTATATGGCATGATTTAACATGATTAAATAAAGCACACACTCATATTAGGAACAAACTCACCATAAAAGATTCAAAACTTGACAATGGAGCTTAGCGATTGATTGGAGAAGTAAACGAAAGCGAATGAAATCAAAAACCATGCCAAAAACCCTAGAAATAGTGCCTTTGCCAGAATCTTCACCGAAAAATGACGTGGGTGATGGGATGAATTTGGGGGTCAAAATTTATTTTGACCCGCTTTTAAATGAAATCGGGCTAGAGGTTAAAAATCTACAGATCAGGTCTTTGAGACCCCGACTATGAGTCGTAGGTTGTCCTACGACTCATAGGTCCCGGTCTCGTAGCAGACCTAATAGTTATAAAAGTTTAGTAATTATAACTGGGCACTACGAACCCCTCTTACGACTCGTAGACGACTCTAAGAATCATAAGGTTGGCTTGTAATGTATGTACCTTCTTCAGATGTACACTGATTCCCTCTACTATACATGACTACGAGTCGTAGTGAGGACTACTACTCGTAGGCCTGAGCATAGAAGCTGATCGAAGTGCTATGTTTCAGATCTTCAGGTCCTCCATTTTCACCTGCAAACCAAATCTCAAAGCACAACAATACGAAAAATATTACAACTGCACCTGTGTTTGTCAATCCTAAAAATAAACTCACACTTTCTATAGAAGAATCTCAACAACCAAAAATAATTAAAACAAGCCAACAATTATAAAAAATACTTGGGTTGCCTCCCATGAAGCGCCTTGTTTAACGTCGTGGCTCGACCCTATCATCGTCCTTCATCAACTATCATCGAGGGTCCACACCTCACTCTTGCACTTATCTTGGTGTTTCATGGATTGGACAATATCGAAGACAACCTCTGCATCATTAACCCTAAACCACAGTTGACCTGAATCCATATCAACTAGGGCTCTCCCAATTGCCAGAAACGGTCTCCCCAAGATGATGGGTACCTCAAAATTAACTTCGCAGTCAAGGATCATAAAATCCATCGAAAAGATGAATTTATCAACTTTAACAAGAACATCCTAAAAGATTCCATTTGATTTTTTAATGGTTCGATCTGCCCTAAGCAACCTCATGCTTGTTGGGGTAGGAGTACCAAGGCCAAGCTTTTTAAATACAGCAAGAGGCATTAGATTGGTGCTCGCTCCTAAGTCACACAATGCTTTTGCGAACTAAACATTGCCAATGGTACACGGGATGTGAATGCACCAGGGTCCTCTCACTTTTGAGCAAGGCATTTGGTTATAATTACATTGTTGGAGTTCTTGCGAGATCTCTTGGCTCAAAGTGTGTTTGTTGGTGACCAAATCCTTCATATATTTGGCATACCCGAGTATTTTCTCTATAGCCTCTAGAAGGGGAATGTTGATGGAGAGTTGCTTCAACATCGAGACGAAGTGTTTGAATTTAAGGGGAAGGAGGAGGAGATTTGGGAATTGATTTCAATTTCTTATGCTCCCTTGCCTCATCTTGTTGCATCCCAACAACCTTCGGATTTTATCCCTCAACCACAACATCACTCCAAGACCCTTCTCCTTACTTTATCTACAAGTAGTATAGGTGGATTTACGCTGCTCTTGTCACTTCTAGTCAACACTGCCATGCAATGCCCTTCATTTTGGATTTTGAACCGTATTGCTTGGTGGATGCCCTTTTGGCATTGGTTCAATTGTGGAGAAACTTGCTCGAATTGTTAATAGCCACCAAGTTGGACTCTACTTTCTGGTTAATACTTGAAATATCTGCTTTTATTCCCTTTAAAGTCTCATCTTGATGGTCGGTTCGCTTTAACAACTTTTCGAACATTTCTTAAACCCTAGAGTTGTTTGATCCGGCATCAAGATTGTGTGGTGGCACATAAGGACCATTCCTGTAGCCCTCTCTTCTCCCCCACTCTGCGTCTGACACTCTCTCTCTCTCTCTCTCTCTCTCTCTCGTAGTATCCACCCCAATTGTCTCTATAAATCCCATCACGGTTGAAGTTCCAACCTTGATTCTCGGAACCTTGCCTCCAATAGTCTGAATTGGACCCTTGGGGTTGTTTCGGAAACCCGCCGCTTGGTTGCATAACACGTATCCTCATCAAAGAATTGATAATCATAACTAGGAGCCTTCAGAGATTGGTGGGTGACTGCCTTGACACTTGCCTGATTTTCTTTTAAAACCAAGTCCATACTTTTATGAAGCTGAGCAAGTTGTTTCATGATTTCTTCGTTCACCTTTGCTTGCTCATTATTGGTGTTAACTGCACAAGAAGGTTTCATCACACCTCGCTCTCATTGACCCCATGCTCTATTCGTTTTGACCATTTGCTCCATCCTTGAGGCTATCAATGCAAAAGGTTTATATAGGAACATGCCTCCCATAATTGTGTCGGCGCAAGCTTGACTATTCTCGTCAAGTACCCAGTAGAAAATCTCAACCAAGACATCATCAACAATCTTGTGATCAGGGACTATCCTCAAGCATTTAGTAAACTTCTCCCATGTTGTGCTAATAGAATCACCTGGCAGTTTCTCAAAGTTGTTGATTTTGTCCTTGAGCTTCAACTTCTTAGATCTTGGGAAATATCTTTCAAGGAATACTCTCTGAAGTTCAGCACAACTTGTGATAGTACCTGGAGAAAGCTCGGACAACCATACAGCTGCTTCGCTGGTCAATGATAGTGGAAACACTCTCAAACCCACAACATCAAGAGAAAGGTTTTGTGTTCCCATGACACTCTAGCAAACAAACACCATATTTTGAAGATGATAGTAGGGATCCTTCAAAGGTAGCCATGTGAATAATTTGCAGTTTTGGAGCATTTAGAGCAATCTAGTCGATACCGTAAACTAAGTATCTGCCAGTAATGGAGACAGTATTATAGCACGGGTAATATCCATAGCCATAGGGTTCAATCTATATTGATTCCATCCATAAGTATTTTCATTGATGTCCCTGAGCTGTGGCCTGTTATCCTTTGTGGTGGATTCTCCTCTCTTCCCATATTCTAGTTCGTATTCATATCCTCCTCGACCTCGATATCTTCATTCACTTAAGCCATTCTTCTTGGTAGTCGATGAATCTCCAAATCGAGTGGAGCTAAGGGATTGCCTTGGCTCCTTATGTTGGGCATAAAGTCTAGTATACCCTGCGAATAAAATCAAACAACAAAAACAAAAACAAATGTAAAGTACAAGAGACTCTAGAAATCAACACTAGAACTAACTAATAGTGAAATCAAATCAAAACCTAGCAGTATTCCCCGGCAATGGCGCCATAATTTCTAATGATGTTCACACCAATAAGAAACCAGTCATTGTCAGCAATTAACCTAACTGAGGTTAGGGTCGAATCCACAGGCAATACAGGGGATGATTACAAGACTTCACGACTAATCATTTCTACTATTTATGACTACAATCTCTAAATTGGGGTGGGTGGGTTGTGATTCAAAAACAAAATAAAACTACTACTAACTATAATATGAGGAAACTCTCAATTTTGTTGAAAACTTGGGAATTGTGTTCTCCATGGTTCGTCGACTTGATTACCCTAGATAACATAACTACAATTGGTGATTTCCATGTAGGACGGTAACTTAGGTTCTTCCAACCGTCTTGTGAAGGTGAAGGTTGAATCTCACTATGGCGCTTGGTCGACAACCATGGCGTGCCAACTAACCGTTACCTACTGTCCCAGTCAACCTCCCCTTGGTCAGGCTTGTTTGATTAGGCGAGAACACATCAATCAAATTCTTTCATCTATTTCCCTTTTCCTATTCATTACTACCTTGGTCGGGATCGTGATAGTTGGCGGGGTTTGGTGTTGGCCACTACTAAACAACAATAACAATGAATGGAAACAGATAATACATGCAAAACCCCAATCATTGAAATGCAATAAACCTAGGTTCCTTCAAGTCAACTATACATGGTTCCCACAACCCAAGTGGGTGGTTAGTTGCTCATGGCTAAGGCAAAACTAGCAAAAATGTATATACAAGTCATAAATGAGAGCTTTACCAATACCAATGAAGAAAATAGGCACCACAAGTTTCAAACCCATAAGCTTGATTGATCAACATTGAGTACAAAATAAGATTTGCAATCCCTAAAATGGGTTTTCCAAGAGAGAACAATAAACTACTATTAAAAAGTAAGAAAAGATTCAAAATGTAATTGTAGATTGTCTATTGTTCAAACTCCTTCTCAAAACCTTACTTAAACTACATATGGTATTTGCAAAATAAACCTAGAATTTACACAGAAAAGACAACTGGCAGCTGATAAGTCTTGCAATTATGACTCGTAGGATGACCTACGAGTGGTAGTCGGGGTCTCCCGTCAGTTTCTTGGCATCTTGGACTAAACTGGTACAATCCATTGGTATGAGTCATTGCTTGAACTATGACTCGTATGTTCCTCTTGTAGTTTTGGCTTTCAGTTTTTGGTCCAACATCTTGGCTCTCCTTTTCGTGCTACAAGTCCACCTATACAAGTTGTGGTGAGGCTTACGACTCGTATGATGGCCTCGTAGGGGTGACCTCCGCTTAGTAGATTTCTGAATTTTGGTCTCTAATTCTTGCTACGACACTACCCTACAACTTGTAGCTTGATCTATGACATATAGGTGGGCTCGAAAGGCTATACTTTAGCAAAATCTGCAACTTTTCTTCAAAATCATGCCAACCTAACTTTTCTACAAGATTAACACAAAAACACATCAAAGCAATAAAAAGTTGCTTTAAGGACTCACAAAATCCCGTGTCTCAGGTACCAAATATATTGTATTTTGATAGCACATCAGTTAGTATGACTCACTCTATGAGGATGATTAGGGACTTAAGATCTTTCACATCATAGCATAAATACTTATAACCAATCTACAGAAGAATAACCAATAGGTGACCATATCCATAAGCATAACCTTCAAATACAAAACTTCGTATATAAACATAAAAAAGTTTACAAGAGGTCCAACAATGCCTCTTATCATAAGATAGGATAGGGGCCAAGACACACCCTAGGTTCACCCTCAAGTAAATAACATAAACAAAGCACTATAGGTAGAGGAATGGTGGTTGGTCCTCGAAAGATAGGACTCGCAACAATAAGAAAATCACAAGATCCAAGCTAACCATCGTACAGTGGATGAATGTAGTCTTCGGTCCCTACATGGTTAGATCATAAAGACAAAAGTATGCGTTACTACGTCTAAATGTACTAAGTATGCGGGCATACAGTGCATATGACTTATCAAACCTGCATTCAATGTTAGATGACAAGGGCACATAATATAGAAAGAGATATATATCTAAGGAGAATAGTATGACAATATACCATGAAATCTATGATGCATGAAATATCATAACATCATATTTAGTGGGGATAGACTATAACGGACAAATCAAGCTCATGTGAGCTATAACATGAATTAGTCCGACGAAGACCTCCCATCGGTAGGAGACGATTACTTGAAAAGGGTAATCTACATCACACCTTACAACCAGTCTTTTTGGTGGATGGACACCTTCCTTATGGCTCAACTTTTTTAGAAGGATTTTCATATCATATCATATCCCATCATATCATATCATATCAAGATGTAACCATTCCTTACAACCCAGTCTTTTCGGCAATGTCTACCACATACCTATGTTGGCACATAGTTTAAGCAAAGGGAGAGGATCTTTGGGGATAACCCTGACGCCCTTAATCCATTGGTGCTAAGTTAAACATCCCATGAGAATACTTATACATGCTTTCAAAAGAAAAATTAGTCATTTCAATTTATTTCAATACGCATTTAGGCTCAAAACCCAAACACATTTCATAATCATTCGTACTCGGGCTAAAAAGCTAAATCATAGTTCATAATCATGATTCTCATATATAGGAATAACTCATTCGTATAACAAGATAGTGCAAGCATCCAAAATGCTCAAAAAGACATATAATAGACATTTATGTGATCAGATTCTTGTCATAACCATAATCTTATCAAAACCATTTGCATAAACATAATAGGGCTTTACCCACTACATATTTTTAATAAAATCCAACGCTCATGACTCTATATGGTATGAATGATATATGTATAACAATGAGTAATATAGATTCAATCTAAAATCAATAATATACTATAAAATTCAAATAAATCCATTATTAAATCTATATTTAAATCATAATATAGATCACTCATGCTTAGAACAAACTTTAAAGGGACAATGCATACTCAAATATTCATAATAATCCAGTAATTCAACATATTAGGGGTTAAATCAACTTAAAATCATTGAATAATCATAGCCCATACTTCAATTGATTTTAATTAACAATAATCTTCAAAAGCCATATTTAAAGTAAGCCAAACTTCATGAAATTCAAGTGAAATGAGTTTGGGTCTTCTTGGTTCAAAGGGAACAAGAATGAATCCCACATACCTTAGCTATTGAAGAAGATTAAAAAAGTAATTTGAAGAAGAATGAGCCTTTCCTTGATTTCCAAGCTTCGATTCACAAGAGTCCTTTGAGAGAGTGTTCTTAAGAGTGACTTGACAGAATTCTAAGTATAAGAATGAGTTTTAATAAAAGGAATAAAGTAAAGGTCCTTTGAAAGTCCTTAGGTAGTATAGCTACCCATAAAAGACCATCAAAATCAATAATAATTACGAAAATGCCATTAATGAAATAAGTTGGAAAATTTATATTACGTCTCAGGGAGGAGTGGTAAGTCCTGTGATAAGCCATATGGGTTGTACACTTGTCTGTGATCTAATAGCTGAAATGTTTCACTTGATAAAGGTCTGAAACGATAATTCCATACTTAGAATTTTTCAACGTAGGCATCCATAAGGAGGGAGGTACGGATCGTACCAAGCCACATGGTCCATGTGCGTTCTCTTTCCCACATCACATAGAAAATTTTTTTCATAACAAAGTTTTGAGGCGGTGATCCAATATTGGGAAAACTTTCACTCTGGAACACATACAGGAGGCTGTATTGGTCGTATCACCTTACTTGGTCCTAAAACTATGGAATTTCAAGTCAAAAACTACCATACAGCCCACCACACGGTCCGTAAAGCCTCACACAGTTCCTTTGGGGTCCATGTATCGCTTGGCTTACTCCAAAATTTCATGTTTAGGATCAAACACCCCACACAAGGAAAAGGGTCACTGCAAGGAAGCTCCACATGGTCTGTATAGCTTCATACAGATCGTGATGGATTCCATGGAGGGTCACTTGGTCCTAAACTTTTTGGAATAAAATTTCCAAACTCTAATGTGGTCGTATAATGTCCTAGTCCTTACAGGAGAGGAGAGCTTGAATTTTAAAATAATCAATGGATTTACGTGAAAATTTCATCCATGAAGGGTATGATGTATTTTGGTAATAAAGGGAATTAAGTCCGTGTCATGTACGCCTACGCCATATTTTGAAACCTTTTGGTAAAGTGCCTTATGAGTTGGATCTACTTTAGGAGTTGGCATCGATACATATGGTTTTTAATGTTTCCTTATTAAAGAAGTTTATTGGTGTTCCTACCTCATTTTGCCTTCGAAGAGTGTGGGTGTGAAAGAAAGCTTATTTTATGAAGAGTTTTGGATTTATATTTTAGAACTGTAAGTGCAAAAGTTGAGATATAAACAAATTGCTTTGGTCAAATTTCTTTTAGGAAATCGGTCAGTTGAGGTTGCTCTTTAAGAGTCCACGGCCTATATGACGTCTCATTATACTCATATCTTTTCCTTCGCTTTAGTTTTAGTATGAGGTCTTCGATTCTCCAATGTACTCTTTTAGACTCATGTATTTCAGCTATTATCATGTTTTCATGTGCATGAATGATGAAATGACTTTGAAGTTCATGTTTTATCTTGCAGTTGATTACTACTTGACTTTATGTAGTTTGATACAATTTATATTCATGCTGGGTGCTTAGAACTTTTTTCCTACTATATTCATACTAGCTTAACTCCCATGAGAGGAAGAATATTTTCAAGGAAGAGATAATGTTATACTGCAAAAGTTGGAAAATTAAAATAAGGAGAAAACAATTACAAACATTGAACTAGTGTAGGTTCCCTGAGGTACATCTATGGGTTGTAGACTAGTTTACAGACCATTATTAGTGATAGTAGATGAGTCCTAAGACTTGAATTTTTTTTAAAATTTTAGGTTAAGATCCAAAAGCATGGACTACGAATCATAGTTAATTCTACAGGCGTAGAAAGGGATTAATGGTTTGGGTTTATAAAAGTTGAACTTGCAACAATTAGCCTATGAGTTATTTTGGGTCGAGGAAGATAGTATGACCTTTAGATGGGAGTTTCATAGATGAGATTGAGAGACTAGTATTTAGAATACTTGGGTTCTACAGATGAATTGTATAAATCATAGAAAGGTCATCATAAAGTGGCTTTCATATGAAAACTTAAGAGACCTGATTCCATGGACGGACAACCGTATTCCCTAAAACGAAACTACGAACTATAGATGGGCCTCATGATTGTTGTCTGGTTGGCAGTTATTTTTTAGTG
>JAPFFP010000002.1:4209408-4253482 GCA_026153255.1 Solanum medicagineum
AAAACCGTGAGGGGGACGGCGACACGTAACGCCCCAAAGCGGACAATACTTCACAGTGTTGGGCCAGGTCTTTACATCATGTAAGGCCCTTTTTATAGGTGTAGGAGAGAGTGAGGAATAATTTTGGAAATTTGAAACTGTTGATGTTTACTAAGGAGTTTACGACTCGTAAGATGGATTACAGCTTGGAAAGTAGGTTCGTACAACCTGGCAGACTTCATGAAATTTTGGATCTTTTTGAAGTTCAATCTACGAGTCATAGAAGGCCTCGTAGAATGGGAACCCAAAAAAGGGAGTCTCTGAAGTTTGGAAAAAGGTCATCAGACAAAACTCATCTACAACTTATAGAATGTTCTACAGCCCGTAGACGGGGTCTCGTAGACCTGTTCGGCCAGGATTTTAGTAGGGGTAAATTGGCCTTTCCTCTTTTCTAAGTGCAAGCTACGTCATTTGACTCCATCTATGTCCCTTATCAGCTTATACAACCCTAATTCATCTCATTCATCCTCATTCCAAAATACTCTTAAGTCTCAAAACTCTCTCAAGCTCTTCAAGGCTTTCAAGTAAAGGACGCAAGCTAAGGGTTCGAGTCTTCCATCTTAAAATCAAGTTTCCTTTGTCAAAATCACTAAGGCATATGGGTTTGATTGTGGGAACCTTCCTTCCGACAAGTTCAACGAATCTTCTTCTCAAATTACATTGATTTATGGATTATTTTATGGGTATTTATGAACTCTTGCTTATGTTGATATCATTACGCATTGTATAGTTGGTTTCTATTTGGGTTCTTCAAGTAATGATTTTATTATGCTAAAAATATTGTTGGGGTTTGATATTGTGATGGATTTTGTGATATTAAAGTCATGTACTCTATGATTCTATGAAAAGCTATGCAAGAACTTATGGGTTTTAGTTGATTTACATGATACTCAAAACAAAGGTTTTACTATAATAATGGTGAATTGATTTGAATAACTTTAAATGAATTAATTTTACTTCTCTCTTGTTTTATACTCTTGAATTGCATGATTTTCAGTACATGTGGATATACCCACCATGTTTGGCTAAATCTACTTGACAAGGATTCTTAAGTTGATGAAGGATTATTGCATGAATTTCAAGACAAACATGTTATAATAAGTTACGGGCTCTCAAGCATATATTGAACTCATGAAGGGTTCCTATGATTTTCAAGAAAAATGTTGAGCCTTTATGCTATATATTCTACCCTTTTGTGAGTAAATCATGTCTACATGAAGGGGTCTCTCATGATAACTATTTTACCCTCATGTACTATACTATCTAATGCTCACTAGAAGAAGTCATGTATGTTACAATCTCTACCCTCATGTGTAGTGCAATGCCTACTAGAAGGGTCATATCTATGCTATGTTTTTACCTTGTAGTATAAGGTATATGCCATGTGTAGGGGTCATGTATTTGAATGAGCTACTCATGTCATGTCATCATGTTTATAAGTTATTCAAGTTATGGTTATTTCAAGTATTATGTGGGACTAAACTAAGCACCGAATGAGGCTTAAGGTGGGGGATCAACCCAAGGGGTCCTTATATAAAGTCTTGGTCTCTTAACAATGTGCCACCATAGATTTATATTATTTTCTTAAATGGGCTTTTACTAGTGGATCCATTTAGGTCATGTTACCACTATGTGGGGTTATGCTTAGTTTACCTTGGCAAGTGGACCACTTCTTTATTCGGTATGGAGTGAACATTGGGATTCCAAGTAGTTGCTCGCTTTGTCTTATATGTTGGTTTTTGTCTCCTCCCACATATGTATGATATATATTATGCAAGTTTGACTATCTTCATGCATGTTTTAACTTAAGCATTGATTATACATGTCATATTGAGCTTATGTCTATTGACTATGATTATGCATCTTGATTATTATGGCTTATGATTCTTGTTGTATTGCACACACATACATAGTACATTCTAAATACTAATGCATACCTTTTGCCTACATGATCTAACCATGTAAGGATCGGAGCTCCTATTCATCCTTATCCTCCTCGTGGCTAGATGGGTCATTTCAAGATTGTTATTGGTGAGTCCTCCACTTCGGGGACAACATCCACTTTACTTTAATGCTCTTGTTAATACTTGCCTATTTTAGACTTTTTATTTTTTGAGGGTGAGTCGGGGAGATGTCTTGGCCCCTGTTCTACTTATGTTAGAGGTGTTGTTGGCTATGGAAGTTTATGTATCGAGCTTGACTCCAATTATCTTTATCTAATGATGATGACTTCCCTTAGTCCCTTTTCCCTTCTACGCTTGTTGTATGTGAATGGAAGTGATGGAAGTCCCAAGTCCATAAATGCCCACATAGCGTGAGGCATACTTACCCGCCCTTAGACTTACTTGCTATGTGGTTCATGTTTATCCTCTTCCCTATGACATCACCATAGCGTGATTCCTATCTATCCCTTAGAAATTATATGCTATGTGTTTATTTCTCTTTTATGTTCCAGCGAAAACAAGGATGTGCTATGTATGCTCGAGAGGCTTGTTTGGGATCCCTTTGATTTACCATTCACCGTGTCACGTCTAGGCCCTAGGCTTGGGTCATGACAATTCATACCACACTTATGCATCTTTTTGTTATGTAGTGCCTTGTACTAGTCATCCTCATTGATTTGTGGTCTCCTATGTTTGTTGCTAATAGGATCATGGTGAACTCTTGGCATATAAAGACTTAATAGTTTCCTTCTTCTATACTACTTATGCATTTTATAGTTTGATCAAACAACTCAATTATAAATAGTCTTACTCATGTACTTTAGTCAATTGTACTGACGACTCCAGATCTAGGGTTTGTTTTAATATATAGTTTAGTCGTACTTTGTCACTGTCAAACCCTTATGATATATCTTGTACTGTTATATACAATCTATGCTATGGACCAATTCTATGTCTCTATTGCTTCCACATATTTATATCATAGTTTTAGCTGTATCAGTTGTTGTTTTAGGTTTTGGCTCGCCTACTAGGATTTATGGTAGGTGGAATCATGATCCCTTTTTGGGTTTTGACACTACTACTCTGGACAAATCTGTGAATGATAGTTTAAAACATCTTGGGCCTATTATCTAGGGTAGTGGAGACATCAATAGTGATGTCACACATCGCATTGGAGTGACATGGATAAACTGGAGGCTTTCTTCTAAAGTCTTATGTGATAAGAAGGTACCCCCTAAACTTAAATGTATATTCTATGGAGTGGTGGTCCAACTGTCCTTGTATAGAGAAAAATGATAGGCAATCAAGAAATTTCATGTTTAAAAGATGCATGTTGTAGAGATAAACATGTTGAGATGGACGTGTGGACACACTATGAGTGATAAGATTAGGAATGATGTTATTTTCGAGTAGGTGGGAATGGCCTCTCTAGAGGAAAATATAAGAAAAGTGAGATTGAGATGGTTCGTACATATGCAGAGGAGGTGCACCAATGCTCCTATGAGAAGGTATAAGAGAATGACTGTAGGGACACGTAGAGGGGTAAGGGTAGGGCAAAAAGGTATAGGCAGAGGTGATTAGAGACAACATGACACCATTTCATATTACTAAGGACATAACCTTCGATAGGAAGGAGTAAAGGATGCATAGGGTAGAGTGTTGTCTTGTCTTGTGAGGTTTAGTGCCAAGTATAGGTCTAGGCGTGCCCTTATAGTTCTTATCATATGTAGGTCTAGGTGTGACCTTATAGTTCTTATCACATGTTGTTTATCGTATTTGGTCCATCACACTACTTTGTCATTCTTAGTGTTTCATTCTTATAGACTTTGCACTACTTTTCTTATTAGCCATTATGCTTTCTTCTCTATTTTTTCCTTCTCTACTTTTAGGTCGTCGCATTAAGCCAAGAATCTTTTTGAAATAGCCTCTAACTCCATGAGGTAACGGTAAGGTTTGCGTATGCTATACCCTATCTAGACCTTACTTTGTGAAATTTCACTAGGTATATTATTATTGTAGTTGTACAGTACTACTCTAGTCCCTCATACTAATCTGTTCCTCTATTTCCTGAGAAAGGGCAAGGGTCAAGCCAAGAAAATTTCCACCTTCATTCCTCTCTACAAAACCAAAACATCCATGAACACTACCAAAGCCACTAGAAGTTTCCTTGATATTGCCATTAAAATATCCCCAAATGAAAATTTTCTCGGTGTTTGTGTACCTCTTACTACCTAGTCCGAATACTCCAAAGAGAGCATTTTAGCCTCCTTATCTAGGCCACTTGAGGCTCCTAAGTATTAATAACATTCAAATTAAGCCTGCCAATGACTAACATAATTGTCATCAAATTGTCCTGACCTCCACTACTCACTGTCTGAGGTCCTTGTCTGCTAGAATACCTACTCTATTTTTATCCTTCTAATCTCTTGATGAGTACCACAAACATAAACCTACCCATATCTAACTCTTTGATTCGTATCCATCTTGTCTCTTATACACAAGCTGTATGTGTTCTCTACTTCTTAAGAATCTTTACTAACTTTGTGGACTTCCCCATGAGCAAACCTATGTTCTAAGGCCCTCCTCTCGAGTTAGGAGAGCTTACAACCCCCTTAACCTTACACCCTCTCACCCCCGACCTCAACCGAAGATAAGAGCCTAGTCTACTATAATTGACCAAAGCCAATAGGGAGAAGTAAACCAAACAAGATGTAAATGAAATACGAGTCCACTAAACTACTAACTCAAGCAGAGACTCTAGAACCAATTAACAATACCAAAAATCAAAGACAAGCAAAAAATAATATAATAGAAGAACAAAAGCAACAACTCTAGAAACCCCCAAAAATATGCAATATAATGGAAGAGCAAAAGTAACAACTCCAGGAACCCCCAAAAATATGCAATGTATGACCCTATGTGTCAAGAAACAGAGATTCACATAGAGCAAAACACATGATAGATAGAGATCTACAATAGTCTACTAATACACGAGATCAACAATTGACAAGAAAGATATATCAAAAAATTAGATCTAAAAATATATAGCGATCGAAATAGATCTGAAAATTGAAAACTAAAATCAACCTAAAGCAAATCGGGAAAAAATTTAGGAATACATTACATTGAACTTGAAGAGGAGATCGTATGTACTTATCTAGAAAAGAATGAATAATTTTGGCCAAATCCATTGCTTCTTTGTTGCTGGAATATGGTGCCTTGATGCTGGGTGACAAGCCAATCGTGACCTATGTATAGACAAAAAGAGAAATGAAATTGGCGATGAAGTCATTGGAGAAGTGTGGTGGTACGTGCAATGGAGAAACACTAGAAGATCAGTGACAAGAAAGCACAATCTTTTCTTTGAATTCATAAAAGGGAGTTGAACTGAGATGCAAGAATGGGAATGTGTTGTTGCTCTATATATACCCTGGGGCGGAAAAAACTAACTTTAGATTTTTTTCAGTCTAATGAAGGTATAATTGCTGATTCTTGAGATACAATACTTTATTTTAATAATATGAAATCTTACTAAATGTGGAGAGTTCCTATGGATAATAAACGGAAAAAATCCCACCCCATAAATCAAATTGAGTAGTCATATTTCCTCTTTCTATTCTTATATGTGATACTTTTTTTTTTTTTAAAATCTTTAAGCATTTACACTTTTATCTTTAATCACATGATTTCATCATTACATATTATAGGTGTGATTAATATGAACTCATGTTAAAAAATATTTTTTATTTCTAAATCCAAAACCAAAATATCTGATATTGAAATTGACGATCTATCTTAAGAGAACAATACTTCCTTAAGTTATTTAAAGAACATGTAATTCCATTAAGAAAACACTTGTTGCATTCAAGTATACGTAGCAACCTAGCTTAAGATAAAAAGTTTCACATCAACAAAGAATATGAGAAATGTTTGGTTATATATGTAGCAGACCTTACATACTAGTGACGTATTTTAAAGTTGTGTGGGCTAGTCCTAAAGTGGACAATATCACTAGTAAGCTAGGCCACCATTAACAATGAAATCAGAGCCACTACTATGTTAGCTGTCATGACCCAAAATTTGGGAATGATGGTACTCACCTCACCCACCAAGGCGAGTTAGCCCAAAACCCAAGCAACTTGACAAAAGCAACAAAACGGAAGATAACAGCATAAATATATGGATAATCAATAGTTCTCCACTATAACATTCCCAAGGATTGGTGTGTTACATGTATAAGCCTCTATGTATAGAATACTCAAATAAAATACAAAGCATAATCTCTAGTCCTCAAAATAGAACCATAACATAAAAGTGGAATCCTCAAGGCCTGCTGAAGACATAAACAACTACCTCACAAGAAATCCAGAAGCTCGATCCCACAAGAAGGACGTCTAACAGGATGGATCGGGCTCACAAGCTACAAAAATGTAGCAAGGGGTAAGCACCAAACAATGGGGTACTCAGCAAATGGAACTAACCTAAGCTAAAGCAATGAAGAACACAAGTAACTCCTTAAATCCGAACCACAATCTGCCGAACGACAACCTTGCACTCAGAAAAGTACTAGCACAATATAATATACATATCCTGGTAAAATAGATATACCCATCATCTGACATAGCATCAAATATACATGTATATAAGTAAATACAACTCTTACTCAAGATCAGAGACATAATAAGTACACAATCTCATAAATAATATACAACTACACCATACTGATATGAGATGAGAAGGAGTCGATGTCATGAGATGCATACAATGCAATACAATATCAAATAATCATGATGCATATTTGTTCGAAATACACATATACTGATCAATTATATGCCTCAAACAGAACCCATGGGGGTCTCACATACACCATGTATTTGTGAACACCGTCGGCAAAGAACTATGCTAATGCTCACCTATTCGGAAAAGACCTCAAACCCATTTTGAAAAGACCTTAGACCTCCAGCATATTACCTCGGCTCAACCATTAAAGACCTCAACCATAAATCCACTTGTTACCTTACTCACATCTCGGTCGTAGCCATCACAAGTATCAATGCACAAATAATAATAATAGATGAAATGTGCATGATCAGACTTATAGCATAATATTAACATCAAAATGATCTCATTATCTCAATACCATCAATATCTCAAAATATCATATATCGTCACAAATTAGCCGGAATCATTTTCCTTCGACTTTTCATCACGAATGGAATATCAACTCACAAACCAAATTTAGAACCCTACAAAAAATGATGATCCAGACTCAATGGAACCGTCTGAGTTCAAATTCAGAACATTTGTGGCCCTGAAACTGAGAATGATCATTTATGCTTATTTCAGACCTAAAAACTCAAAATATTCAGAGAACCTCTAAAAATTACAAGGGAATTTCTACCGTTAGTTTCACCACTTGAAACAAATGGAACTGTGGGTATTTTGATACAAGCTCTGGAGCACCTAATGTTGACCAAAGTTAAACCTATGATTAAAAATGAACTGAAAATGCAACTTTGGGCCTAAAACCTCTTTTTTAACCCCAAATTCAGTTATGCAAGTTCTCTTAGACCAAATTTGCCATTACAAAACTGATGGAATCGGCGGAATTGGGTTTCAACCATCAAAACCTTGAATGACTGCAAAACTCAACATTTCCAACTTTATGCCTTTTAAAACTCTTTCTTTAGCAAAACTCCAACTTTTTACTATATTTTCATAATTTGACTTTTGGACTCATCCAAAAATGAACCAAGGCAACTTTTGGGAAGGGAAAATATAGTTATTGGGTTAAAAATACTAGAAATGACCTTTGAGGTAATCACATCATCCACTATTAAAAACAATGTTTGTTCGAACATGAGATAAGGAACATACTTGAAGGCTCAAACAACTGAGGATACTGAGCACACATATCTGACTCTGTCTCCTATGTAGCCTCACTCTCGGGCCTGTGGCTCCACTGCACCTTTACTGAGGCAATCTCCTATCCTTAACCTCCATACCTGCTTGTCCATAATAGCTACTAGCTGCTCTTCATAGGTCAAATTAGGGATCAACCTGACTTAATCCATAGAGATCACATGGGACTCGTTCGGAGTGTAACACCACAACATCGAAACATGGAATGCAGGATGGACTAAAGACAGGTAGGGTGGCAAAGGCAAGTCATTAAGCCACCTCTCCCACTCTATCAAGGATCTTAAAAGGACCAATGAACCTCAGACTGAGCCTGCCTCTCTTACGGAATCTCATAACACCCTTCATATGTGAGACTTCCAACTAAACCATGTCACCAACAATGAAAACCAAAGGTTGAACACATCTATAAGCATAGCTCTTTTCGCGACTTTGGTCTATCACCAATCTACTCTTAATCAATCATACTCTCATAAGATCATCTCTTAACATATCAAAACCCTTACTCACCGCTGCTACTATATCAAACGAACCTATGAGTGTTCTGCATCTCCGGCCATACAAGGCCTCAAAAGGAGCCATTTGAATGCAGGAATGACAACTGTTGTGGTACACAAACTTCGCTAAGGCCAAATGTTGGTCCCATCTAACCCTAAAATCATAACACAGGCTCGAAGCATATCCTCTAATGCCTGTATAATCCTCTCAGACTGGCCATTAGTTTGGGGGTAAAATGTTGTACTCAAATCCAAACGGGTACCCAAACCATGATGTAAGGCCCTCCAAAAGTTCGAAGTAAACAACAAGCCTCGATCCGATATAATAGATATAGAGAACCCGTTAAGCCACTATATCTAACTGATATAAATTTAGGCCAGTCTCTCAGTTGTATATTTCACTTTTACCAGAATGAAGTAGGCGGACTTGGTCAGACGATCCACCACTAACAAAATAAAGTCAAAACCCCCACAGTAGGAGGTAAGCAAACCACGTAATCCATGGTAATACATTCCCACTTCTGCTCGAGAATGGGCATCTGCTGAAGCTCCCCACCAGGACTCAAGTGCTCATACTTGACCTGTCGACATGTCAAGCACCTGGATACAAGAGAAATATCTATCTTTACACCAAGCCACCAATATCTTCGCTGCCCCCGGATGAATGATATATCTTGCACAATTTGCCTGCTCAAGTATCAATCTAATCAGATCCCCCACCTTAGGCACACAGATATGACTCCCAATCCTCAAGACACTATCAGAATCAAGTATTGTCTCTCTAGCTTCACCGTTAGTCACTTTTTCCTGAATAATACATAACTTCTCATCCTCAAACTGTCTCTTCCAAATCTTATTTATCAACGATGAGCGGCCCTCAATAGTAGCAAGCACTCCACTCTGCTATGAAATTTGTAATCTCACTATCCCATTAGCCAACCTCTGAACGTCTCTAGCCAGCGGTCTCCTCAACTCGGATAGGTGCTAAACTCCCCATGTTGGAAACCTTCCTACTCAATGCATTATCCACCACATTGGCCTTCCCGAGGTGATAGAGAATAGTCAAGTCATAATCCTTTGAAAGCTCAATCCACCTTCTTTGTCTCAGATTTAGATCATGCTGACTGAAGATATAATGTAGAATGTGAGAGTTAATGAAGATCTCACAATGACCTCCATATAGACAGTGTTGCCATAACTTTAACAAAAACGCAACCGCAACTAACTCCAAATCACGAGTGGGATAGTTCTTCTCATGGGCCTTCTACTTTATAGAAGCATAAGCAATATCCTTCCTTTTCTGTTTCAACACACCACCTAATCCCACCCTTGAGGCATCACAATCAAAAGTGAAATCAATACCCTCCTCCGGCAATGTCAAAATAAGAGTCATTATAGACATTATAACTTGAGCTTTCAGAAGCTCTCTTCACACTTATCGGACCAATGAAATGCCATATTTTTCTGAGTAAGCCTAGTTAGTGGAGCTATAATATTGGAGAAACTATGAACAAAATGGTGATAATAACCAGCCAAGCCCACAAAAATGTGAATCTCTATAGGCCTACACTAACCCCGAACGACCACAATCTTTATCGGATCAACTCGAATATCCTCCTTGGACAGCACGTGCCCAAAGAATGATACCGAAATCAATCAACACTCACACTTGGAAAACTTTGCATACAGCTTCTCCTCCCTGAGCCTCTGGAGTACAGTCCTCAAATGCCTCACATGGTCTTTCTCACCCTTGGAATAGACCAAGATATCATTGATGAACACAATCATGCACGAATCTAGATACTGCCAGAACACCTTATTCAATAACTTGAGCTTTTAGAAGATTTCATCACACTCATCGGGCCAATGAAATGCCATATTTTTCTGAGTAAGCCTAGTCAGTGGAGCTACAATAATGGAGAAACTCTGAACAAAATGGTGATAATAACTACCCAAACCCACAAATTTGCAAATCTTGTAGCTGAGGTAGGCCTAGTCCAACCCTGAACGACCTCAATCTTCATCAGATCAACTCGAATACCCTCCCAGGATACCATGAGCCCAAATAATGCTATCGAACTCAACAAAAACTCACACTTGGAGAACATTGCATACAGCTTCTCCTTCCTAAGCCTTTGGAGTATAATCGTCAAATGCCTCACATGGTCCTCCTAAATCTTGGAATACACCAAGATATCATTGATAAACACAATCATGAACGAATGCATATACGACCAGAACACATCATTCATCAGCTTCATGAATGTTGCAGACGCGTTAGTCAATCCAAAAGACAGAAATTCATAGTGGCTATACCTTGTCTCAAATGCTATGTTTAGCATATATGATGGCCAAATCTGAAGCTGATGATATTCAAACCTCAAGTAAATCTCAGAAAATAGGGCTACTCTATTGAGCTGATCAAATAAGTCATGTATATTGGGAAACGAGTACTTGTTCTTGACAGTCACTTTATTCAACTATTTATAATCAATACATACCCTCATGGATCTATCCTTCTTTACAAGCAGAACTGGGGAACCCCATGGTAAAACACTAGGGTGAATAAGGCCCTCGCTCAACAAATCCTAGAGCTGCTCTTTTAACTTCTCCAATTCAGTTGGAGCCCTCCGATAACGAGTGACAGAAAATGGCTTTATGCCAGTCTCAAAGTCAATAGCAAAATCAATGTCCCAATCTGGACAAACTCTAGGTAGATTAGTAGGAAACATATCCAAAAACTCGTAAACTACCAGAATAGACTCCATAGGAGATGGCTCAGCAGCACTATCACAAATAAAAGCGAAATAAGACAAACACCCTCAATCAATCAACTTTTGAGCCCAAATGTAAGATATTACCTTACTAGGATAGGAAGCCTTCGAACCAGACCACTCAATCCTCGGTCTGCTTGGCATGGCTAAGGTGACGGTCTTAGCATAACAATTAAGAATAGCATGATACAGAGACAACTAATCCATACCCAGAATAACATCAAAATGTACTATATCCAATATAATCAAACCTACCCAAGTCTCAAACCCTGCCAAAGTAACAAGACAAGATTGATACACCCAATCCACTACTAAGGGCTATCCTATTAGGGTCGAAACATGAAAAGGCATAGACATGGAATCACAAGGCAACTCAAACCCTACGAAAAAATAAGCAGACACATATGAATAAGTATATACAGGATCAACTAACATAGATGCAGGGTGATGGAAAATCGAAACGATACTTGTGATCACAGCATTGGAAGCCTCTACCTCAAGTTCGCCTGGAAATGTATAGCAACAGGCACATCGACATCATCTCGCAGAAGCTAATCCTCCACCACCTGAAGAAATGAAAGTATCACCTACTCCCCTACCATAGGTATGTCCACCTCTGTCAATTTGACCTCTACCTTAGCCCCTAACCTATGGGGCTAAACCTCTAACTAATGGTGCCGGATCTCGAACAGGTGCTATGAAGTATGAAGGATAGGGCCTAAAATGAATCTTTCTAGGGCACTAGTGAATCTTGTGGTCAGAAAATCCACACCCAAAACATGAACTAGGGTGGACCACTACTGTGAACGAGTAGGAGGGATATTGTAACCTCTGTGGCCTGTGTGCCTCTGCTGAGATCCGGATGAACTCTGCCCTAAACTAAAGAAATCATAGGGACCTCGTCCTCCCTCTGATATTGGCAAGGCTATATGAACCCCTCGATGTTTGAAAGAACTACTTCCTCTGACCATACCTCAGCCCCATGATGAGGAACCAACGTACGGTCCTGAAGAATGGACTTTAGAGTCTCCAAATGTCTCTCTTTGCATTAACTCTGCCTCTTCGGCGGTGATAACCGCTGACTGAAATAAGGCTCCATCTCTAGCTACCCAAAATATCAACTGTCTGAAATGATAAATCAACCTTCTCATAAATCGGCGAACCTTCTCCTCCTCAGTCAGAAGTATAGTTGTGGCATGACGGTCTAACTGTCAAAACTTGATCTCATACTCCCAAACATCATGGCGCCCTGTGTCAAACTCTCAAATCTCAATTGGCTTTCCTCGCGGAGACTCCAAGGAACAAATCAATCATAGACTGTATCACAAAATGTCTCCCAAGTCTTCTGAGAAGATCCAGCTAGAAGGAATCTTTTAGAAGTCCTCCATCACTCCCTAGCCAGAGCTGGAGGGTGACATATCTCACTCCATATGTCTCTGTCAGTCCCACGGTATTTAGTAACACTCTACATGTTGTTAGGAACTCATGAGCACCCTCAATCTTCCCTCCCTGAAAGTAAGATGGGTCCATCTTTCAGAATCTCTCATATCTCCGCAGCTTATCATCAATAAAGGTAGCAACTGGTGGAATCTCATCAATTAGAGCTGCTAGTAGTTGCTCATCGTAGGACTTGGGAGCCTGCTGCTGATCCTGAGGCTGCACCCTCACCTGAGTCTGTAAAGTATCAAGAGTATCAGTTGGGCTACCTGCCTTTTGAAAAGTCTCCAACACACCCAGGACTCTCAAAACTTTATCTTGGAGTAGTGGCGTTGCAACAAGCTCATATGGAACCTGCTACTGTCTAGGCTCCATAGCTGGCTCAATGGAGATACCTCGCTCATAGTCCCTTGCCGGTCCATCTCCTCGACCCCAGCCTCTAGCTCGTCCTCGAGCACGACCCCTACCCCTATCTGGGTTCTGAATAGCAATATCTGGGTTTCCTCTCCTCGCCTATAGCAGTGGTTGCTTTGGTCCTCAGCATCTGTTAAAAGGACATATGTACACTTAGCACTTACATGCACGAATTGATTAGAATAAACTGAAATAGAGTTTCCTAATAGTCTTCATAGCCTCTCAAGGATAAGTAACAAACGTCTTTGCACCGTTCCATAGGACCTTACTAGACTAGGCTTATACACATGTGAGACCGATGAACCTGGGGCTCTGATACTAAATTGTAACGAGTCAAAATTCGAGTGTGGTCGCACTCCCCTAACCCACAAAGGTGAGTCAACCCTAAACCCAAGCAACTTAACAAAAGCAACACAATTAGAAGATAACTGTCTAAATATATAGATAAGCAATAGTTAACCACTACAACTATCCTAAGGACTGGTGTCACATGTACAAGCCTCTGTATATAAAATACTCAAATGAAATACAAGGCATAATGTCTAGTTCTCAAATAGAACCAAAACATAAAAGTAGAATTCTCAAGGCCTGATTAAGACATAAGAAGCTACCTCACAAGAATATGGAAGCTCGATCCCACAAGGAGGAAGTCTAGCAAGATGGACCTGGCTCACAAGCTACAAAAATGTAGCAAGGGTGAGCACCAAACAACGGGTTACTTAGCAAATGGAACTAACCTAATCTAAAGCAATGAAGAACACAAGTAACTCCTTAAATCCCAACCACAATCCGTCGAACTACAATCCTGCACTCAAAGAAGTCCTAGCACAATATAATATACAGATCCTAGTAAAATAGATATACCCATCATCTGACGTAACATCACAATATACATGTATATAAGTAAATACAACTCTTACTCAAGATCAGAGACATAATAAGTGCACGATCTCAAAAATAATATACAACTACACAAAACAAATATGAGATCAGATAGAGTGGATGTCATGAGATATATACCAAGCAATGCAATGTAAAATAATCATGATGCATATTTCTCCTTAAATACACATCTGCCGATCAATTATATGCCTCAAATGGAACCCATGTTGGTCTCACATAGACCATGTATCTGCGAACACCACCGGAAAAGAACTTTGCTAATGCTCACCCGTTTGGAAAATACCTCGGACCCATTTGGAAAGGACCTCAGACCTCCGGCATATTACCTCGGCTCGACCTTTAGAGACCTCTACCACAAATCTACTTGTTAATCGACCATAGCAATCACAAGTATCAATGCAAAAATAATAATAATAGATAAAATGTGCATGATCATAATTATATCATAATATTAACATTAAGATGGTCTCATTATCTCAATACCATCAATATCTCAAAATATCATATATGGTCACAAACTAGCCAGAACCATTTTCCTTCGGCTTTTCATCACGCATGGAACATCAACACATCAATATCACCATAACACAAGTAATGCTATTTATCACGCATGGAACATCAACACATCAATATCATCATAACACAAATAATCAATGCAATAAGTAATGGTTAAAAATTCAACAATACGTTTCTACCGCCAAATACTCAATTTCACACACATAGGAGCATACAAGGTTCATTCCTACTTAATAAAAGATTAGAAGTCCACTTGTCTCAAGTAAAGTCTCGATATTAGCCAATAACTAAAAATTAATGGATGAAAAGCTTCTACTTGTAACAAGGAATTCAAGGGTAAAAACGATTACAAAAATGGAGCTAAGATGAGGGAGATGTCAATAATTTATGTTTGGGAAACTCAATCTTGAAAATCCCCAAATCCCACCATTAAATCCATAAATTTAGAAGTTAAAAACACAAATTTATCGGTGAAAATAGTTTAAATAGGTTAGAAAATAGTTACCCAATCAAATTGCATTCAAAACCTTAAAAATCCTGTCTTAGAACGAAGCTTGAAATGTAGAAAAAAGTGAAAATGAGTTAAAGTCATTTTTTAAAGAAAAGGCACTGTTCAGGCATCAAAAGTACTCAACGAACGCGGACCCTTATCTATGAACGCAAAGACCGAAAAAGGGTTAACCCTCCGTGAACGCGGAGCCCTGGCTGCTAGATCTCTGCGAAAGCTGAGTATTGATGCCAGATGCGCCAGAAACAGCAATGCACTAGCAATACAACTCAAACAAAAACAAGAACTAGACCCTCAAAAATTCATTCAAAACCCTGTGAGCACAAACCAAATTTACAATCCTGCCAAAAATGACGTTCCAGACTCAATGGAACCATCAAAATTCAAATTCAAAACCTTTGTGGCCCTAAACCTGAGAAAGATATCATTTAATCTAGTTTTAGACCTAAAAACTCAAAATATTCAAAAAAACCTCTAAAATTTACGAGGGAATTTCTACCATTAGTTTCACCAATCGAAAGCACTGGAACTGATGAAATTTTGATACCAGCTCCCGAACCCTGAATGTTGTCCAGAGTTAAACCATGATCCAAAATGAACTGAAAATGCAACTTCGAGCCTAAAATCTCTGTTCTAACTCCAAATTTAGTTCTGCAAGTTATCTTAGACCAAATTTGGCATTCCGGAACTGATGAAACCAATGAAATTGAGTTCCTACCCTCAAAACCCTAAATGACTACAAAACTCAAAATTTCCAACTTTAAGCCTTTTAAAACTCTTTCTTTAGCAAAACTACAACTTTTTACTATATTTTCATAATTCGACTTTTGGAATCATCCAAAAATGAACCAAGGCTACTTTTGGGAGGGGAAAAAAATAGTAATTTGGTAAAAATACTAGAAATGACCTTCGAGGTCATTACATCATCCACTATTAAAATCAATGTTCGTTCGAATATGAGATAAGGAACATACTTGAAGGCTCAAACAACTGAGGGTACCGAGCACACATATGTGACTGTGTCTCCCACGTAGCCTCACTCTCGAGCCTATGGCTCCACTGCACCTTTACTAAGGCGATCTCCTTAGTCCTCAACCTCCTCACCTGCTTGTCCAAAATAGCTACTAGCTGCTCTTCATAAGTAAAATCATGGCTCAACTCGACGGAATCCATAGAAAACACATAAGACTCGTTCGGAGTGTAACACCACAACATCGAAACATGGAATACAGGATGGACTAAAGACAGGTAGGGTGGCAAGGCAAGTCTTTAAGCCACCTCTCCCACTTTATCAAGGGTCTCAAACTGACCAATGAACCTCAGACTGAGCTTTCCTCTCTTCTTGAATCTCATAACAGGTTTCAAATGTGAGACTTTCAACTAAACCATGTCACCAACCATGAACTTCAAAGGTTGAACACGCCTATCATCATAGCTCTTTTCGTGACTCTGGGCCTCACCAATCTACTTTGAATCAATTGTACTCGCATAAGATCATCTATCAACATATCAACACCCACACTCACCACCGCTACTATGTCAAACCAACCTATGGGCGATCTGCATCTCCGTCCATAAAAATCCTCAAAAGGAGCCATCTGAATGCTGGAATGATAAATGATTTTGTATGCAAACTTCACTAAGGCCAAATGCTGGTCCTATCTAGCCCCAAAATCAATAAGACAGCCTCGAAGCGTATCCTCTAATCCTGTATAGGCCTCTCAGATTGACCATCAGTCTGGGGTTAAAAAGTTGTACTCAAATCCAAATGGGTACCCAAACCATGATGTAAGGCCCTTCAAAAGAGAAAAGTAAACAAAAAGCCTTGATCCGATATTATAGAAATAGGGACCCCGTGAAGCCTTACTATCTAACTTATATAAAGCTGGGCCAGTCTCTTAACTGTATATTTCACTTTGACGGGGATGAAGTAGGCGGACTTGGTCAGACGATCCACCACTACCAAAATAGAGTTAAAACCCCCTGTAGTAGGAGGTAAGCCAACCACAAAATCCATGGCAATACACTCGCACTTCCGCTCAAGAATGGGCATCTACTAAAGATCACCACTGGGACTCAAGTGCTCACACACGACTTGTCGATATGTCAAGCACCTGGATACAAATTCTGAAGTATCTCTCTTTATATCAAGCCACTAATAATGCTAACTCGGATCATAGTATATCTTCACTGCCCCTGGATTAATGGAATATCTTGCACAATGGGCCTCCTTAAGTATAATCTAATAAGATCACCCACCTTAGGCATACAGGTATGACTTCCAATCCTCAAGACACCATCAGAATCAAGTATTTCCTCTCTAGCTTCACCTTTAGTCACTTTATCCTGAATAATACATAACTTCTCATCCTCAAACTGTCTCTCACAAATCTGATTCATCAACGAAGAGCGGGACTCAACAGTAGCAAGTACTCCACTCTACTCTGAAATTTGTTATCTCACTAACCCATTAGCCAACCTCTAAATATCTCTATCCAATGGTCGCTTCTCAACCCAGATAGCTGCTAAACTCCCGTTTTTGGAAACCCCCTTCCTACTCAATGCATCATCCAGCACATTATCCTTCCCGGGGTGAAAGAGAATAGTCAAGTCATAATCTTTTGAAAGCTCAATCCACCTTATTTATCTCAGATTTAGATCCCCTTGACTAAAGATATACTGTAGAATGTGATAGTCAGTGAAGATCTCACAATGACCTCCACAGAGATAGTGATGCCATGACTTCAATACAAACACAACCGCAACAAACTCCAAATCACCAGCGAGATAGTTCTTCTCATGGGCCTTCTAGTGTCTAGAAGCATAAGCCATATCCTTCCCTTTCTACTTCACAACACCACCTAATCCCACCCCCGAGGCATCACAATAAAAATTGAAATCAACACCCTTCTCCGGCAATGTTAGAATAGGTGTAGTTGTAGTCACAATAACTTAAACTTTTAGATGATCTCTTCACACTCATCCGAACAATAAAATGCCACATTGTTCTAAGCAAGCCTACTCACAATAATAGAGAAAGCCAGAACAAAACGGCGATAATAACTGACAAGCCCACGAAATTACAAATCACTATGGTTGAGGTAGGCCTAGTACAACCCTGAACGACCTCAATCTTCATCAGATCAACTCAAATATCCTCCTTGAACACCACGTGCCCAAAGAATGCTACCGAAAAAAAACTCACACTTGGAAAACATTGCATATAGCTTCTCCTCCATGAGCCTCTAAAGTAAAATCCTCAAATGCCTCACATAGTCGTCCTTGGCCTTGGAATAGACCAAGATATCATTGATGAACACAATCATGAAGGAATCCAGATACAGCCCCAATGCCTCATTCAATAACTTGAGCTTTTAGAAGCTCTTGTCACACTCATTGAACCAATAAAATGCCATATTTTTCTCAGTAAGCCTAGTGAGTAAAGCTACAATAGTGGAGAAACTCTGACAAAATGGTGATAATAATCAGCCAAGCGCACAAAACTGCGAATCTTTATAGTAGATGTAGGCCTAGTCTAACTCTGAACAACCTCAATCTTTATCAGATCAACTCGAATACCCTCCTTGGCTACCACGTGACCAAAGAATGCTATCGAACTCTGCCAAAATTCACACTTGGAGAACTTTGCATACAACTTCTCCTCCCTAAGCCTTTGGAGTACAATCCTCAAATGCCTTAAATAGTCCTCCCTAGTCTTGGAATAGACCAAAATATCATTGATGAACAAAATCATGAACGAATCTAGATACGGCCTGAACACCTAATTCATCGGCTCCAAGAATCCTGCAAGGCGTTAGTAAATCCAAAAGACATAACCAGAAATTCATAATGGCCATACTTGGTATGAAATGTTGTCTTGGGTATATCTGATGGCCGAATTCAAAGCTAATGATATATGAACCTCAAGTCAATCTTAGAAAATAAGGTTGCTTCATTCCTAAGATCAAGTAGGTCGTCTATATTGGGAAAGGGGGTACGTGTTCTTCATAGTCACTTTGTTCAACTATTTATAATCAATACATACCCTCATGATCCATCCTTTTTCTTTACAAACAAGACTGCGGCACCCAATGGAAAAACACTAGGGCGAATAAAGCCTTTGCTTAACAAATCCTAGATTTGCTTCTTTAACTCCTCCAATTCAGTTCGAGCCATCCGATAAGGAGTGACTGAAATGGGCTTCATGCCCATCTTAAGGTCAATAGTAAAATCAATGTCCCAATTAGGAGGGGCTCTAGGTAGATTAGTAGGAAACACATCAGAAACTACCGGAATAGACTTCATAGAAGGTGACTCAGCATCACTATCACAAATAAATGCCAAATAAGACAAACACCCTTAATCAATCAACTTTTGAGCCCAAATATAAGATATCACATTACTAGGATAGGAAGCCTTCGAACCTGCCCACTCAATACTCGGTCTACCTGGCATGGCTCAAGTGACGGTCTTACCATAACAATCAAGAATAGCATGATACAAAGACAACCAATCCATACCTAGAATAACATCAAAATGTACCATAACCAATATAATCGAATCTACCCAAGTCTCAAACCCTGCCAAAGTAACAAGAAATGATTGATACACCCAATCCACTACTAAGGGTTATCCTACTAGGGTCGAAACATGGACAGGCACAGACATGGAATCACAAGGCAACTCAAACCCCACAGATAACTAAGCAGACACATATGAATATGTAGATACATGATCAAATAACATAGATGCAGGTGATGGAAAATCGTAATGATACCTGTGATCACAGCATCGGAGGCCTCTTCCTCATTTCTACCTGAAAAGGCATAGCAACAGGCACATCAGCCTCCACACATAAAAGCTAATCCTCTACAACCTAAAGGAGGGAAAGTATCACTTGCTCCCCTACCACTGCTATGCATACCTCTGCCAGTTCGACCTCAACCTCAGCCCCTGGCCTATGGGGCTAAACCTCTAACTGGTAGTGCCGGATCATGGACAGGTGCTACGGAGTATGAATGGTATGGCCTAGAATGAATCTTTCTAGGGAATTGGCGAATCATGTGATCAGGAGATCCATACCCAAAGAAAGATCTAGGGGTAGACCATTGTTGTGAAGGAGCAGGAGGGATATTGTAACCTCCGCTGCCTGTGGGCCTCTGCTGAGAACTAGATGAATTCTGCCCTAAACTAAAGAAATCATAGGGATCTTGTCCTCCCTCTGATGCTGGCAAAGCTGTATGAACCCCACGATATCGGAAAGAACTACCTCGTCTAACTATAATCTCAGAAAAGTCCCAGCACAATACAATATATAGATCACAGTAAAATAGATATACCCATCATCTGATATAGCATCACAATATACATTGATATAAGTAAATACAACTCTTACTCAATATCAAAGACATAATAAGTACACAATCTCATAAACAATACACAACTACACCAAACAGATATGAGATCAGATGGAGAGGATGCCATGAGATGTATACAATGCAATGCAATGTAAAATAATTGTGATGCATATTTGTCCTAAAATACATATCCTCTCATCAATTATATGCCTCTAAGGGAACCCATGGGGGTCTCATATAGACCATGTATCTGTGAACACCGCCGACAAAGAACTCGGCTAATGCTCACCCATTCGGAAAAGACCTCATACCCATTTGGAAAAGACCTCAAACCTCCGGAATATTACCTCAGCTCAACCGTTAGAGATCTCGACCACAAATCCCCTTGTTATCTTACTCACATCTCGGTCGTACCCATCACAACTATCATTACACAAATAATAATAATAATAATAATAATAATAATAATAATAATAATAATAATAATAATAATAATAATAATAATAGCATGATCATAATTATATCATAATATTAACATCAAAATAATCTCATTATCTCAATACCATCAATATTTCAAAATATCATATATCGTCACAAACTAGTCGGAACCATTTTCCTTCAACTTTTCATCACGAATGGAACATTAACTCATAAAAATCATCATAACAAAAGTAATCAATGCAAGAAGTAATGGTTAAGCCTACAAAGATACATTTTTACTGCCAAATATTCAAATTCACACACATAGGAGCATACAAGGTTCATTCCTACTTAACGAAAGATTAGACTTCCATTTGTCTCAAGTAAAGTCTCAAAGTTAAGAAGAAATCGTTGATTTCCTCTTTCTACGAAAAATCACCACAATCTATTCAAAAATGGCACCACAATTACAAAACGAATCTAATAACACTAAAATTAATTAATTTGGAGAGAAAAGGTAAAATGGTCAAAAATCCCATGTTAAAAATCGTACTGAAAAACTAAAAATTAATGATGAAAAGTTTTTACTCGTAACATGGAATTCAACGGTGTAAACAATTTCAAAAATGGAGCTAACATAAGGAAGAAATCAATGATTTAAGTTTGGAAAACTCAATCTCGAAAATCCCAAAATTTATAAGTTAAAAACACAAATTAATCAATAAAAATTGTTGAAATAGATTAGAAAATAATTACCCAATCAATTTTCCTTCAAAACCTCAAAAATCCTCTCTTAGAACGAAGCTAGAAATGTAAAAAAATGGTGAAATGAGTTAAATTGTGTTTTATAGAAAGTCATTGTTCAGGCATCAAAAGTGCTCTGCGAACACAAACCCTTATCTTCGAACACAAAGACCAAAGATGGTTAACCATCAGTAAACGCAAAGACTTGGCTGCTAGATCTCCGTGAAAGCGGAGTACTGGTGCCTAATGCACCAAAAACTGCAATGCACCAACAACGCAACTCAAACAAAAACAAGAACCGGACCCTCAAAAATTCATTCACAATCATGTATGAAAGTAAATCCAACTCTTACCCAAGATTAGAGGCATATTAAGTATACAATCTGATAAATAATATACGACTACACCAAACAGATATGAGATAAGATGGAGTAGATGTCATGACATGTATACAATGCAATGCACTGTTAAATGGTCATGATGCATGTCTGTCCTAGAATACACATCTGCTGATCATATATATGCCTCAAACGGAACCCATGAGGGTCTCACATAAACCATGTATTCATAAACACCACCGGCAAAGACCTCGACTAATGTTCACCCATCTGGAAAAGAGCTCGAACCCATCCAAAAAAGACCTCTGACCGCTGACATATTACCTTAGCTCGACTGGTAGAGACCTCAGCCACCAATTCACTTGTTACCTTACTCACATCTCAACTGTAGCCATCACAAGTATCAATGCTCAAATAATAATAGATACAACGTGCATGATCATAACAATATTATAATATCAACATCAAAATAATCTCATTATTTAAATACCATCAATATCTCAAAATATCATATATCGTCACAAACTAGCTGGAACTATTTTTCTTAGGCTTTTCATCACGAATGGAACATCAACTTATAAATATCGTCATAACACATGTAATAAGTGTAAGAAGTAACTACCAAGCTAACAACCATACATTTCTACCACCAAATAGTCAATTTCACACACATAGGAGCATATAAGGTTCATTCCTACATAACAAAATGTTAGAAGTCCACTTTCCTCAAATAAAGTCTTGAAATCAAGAAGAAATCACCTCTTTCTCCCTTCTACGATACTCCAAATCACTACAATCTATTCAGATATGGCACTGTAATCACAAAACAAATCTAATGACACTAAAATAAATTAATTCGAAAATAAAGGATAAAATGATCAAAAATTTCGTGCTAGAAAGTGTAGCCAAAAACTGAAAAAATTAATGGATCAAAAAATTCTACTCGTAACAAATAATTCAACAGTGAAAATAATTTTTAAAAAGGAGTTAAGACGAGGGAGAAATCAATTATTTAAATTTAGCAAACTCAATTCCAAAAAATCCTAAAATTTCATCACTAAATCCCTAAATTTAGAAGCTAAAAACAAAAATTAATCAACGGAAATAGTTTAAATAGGTTAGAAACTAGCTACCTAATCAATTTGCCTTCAAAACCTCAGAAAACCTCTCTTAGAAAGAAACTTAAAATGTAAAAAATAGTGAAAATGAGCTAAATTTGTGTTTTAAAGAAAGACCCCATTCAGGCATCAAAAGTTCTCTGCAAAAGCGGAGACCAAAGAGGGTTAACCCTCCACGAACGCGGCAATTACCTCGCGAACCAGAGATCTGGTTGTTGCATCTCCGCGAAGCAAACACGTAGTACTGGTGCCAGATGCACTAGAAACAGCAATAAACTAGCAACACAACTTAAACACAAACAAGAATTGGACCCTCGGGAATTCGTTTAGAACCCCATGAACACAAAACAAACATTAAACCCTACTAGAAACGGCGATCCGAACTCAATGAAATCATTAGAGTTTGACCTTATACTCTTAGTCTTGATATAATTGATATAATTATTATGATATATGTAATTTTATTTATTATTTTTAATCATTTAGAAGGTAAAGTATTTTGGGAGTCAATATACTTTTAATAGATTGGGTAATGACAAATCACATTAGTGAAGTGATAATTAGTTTATAGAATAATGTCTTGGACTTGAGATAGATGGCACCTCTTTATGATTAGTTATAAAATTTTATGTGGAAACCCTGTAGGTGGATTTTACATCCGTCTTGTGAAATAAGATAGGTATAACAATAAATGATTAAGTTCGTTAATAAATTATTTTTTAAAAAACTTGATTATTTGACTGATGTAGATAATTCTAACATGGGGAGTTTAACAAGATGTAATGGTAGATGTTAGGAATTAGTATAAAAAAAAGAAGTAGATGTAAATAAGAAAGAAACAAATCTGGAACCACACACACTGATTTTAATGTGGAAAATCCAAATCCGAAAAAACCACGGGCAACGATGAACAAATTTCACTAGGTAAAAAGTTAAGTACAACAAGTCCTCAGGATTTCTAAAGTAATAACAAGGACATGAATAAAGAAACCCTCTAGACAAAAAATTCTCTCTTCACTCTCCGATGCCTTAGAAAAATATACATCTCTTTATATTTGTAAAAGGAAAATTGCCCAAAATAAAAGCTACACTTGGTTACTTGTTAACTGCACATGATCCCATGACCTACCAAAATTGCTTGATTCATGGAACTGCCAAAAACTAACTGAAACTATGTTGACTAAAGGCAAAATAATTAGAGAGGTGACAAATTTGAAGCAACTCTAACAAACTCCACCTTGACTCAAATTTAATAGATGCTCGTCGTTACCATAAAAGTCTCAAAGGGCAATCAAGTGTTGCAAACACCAGCTAAGTTCAAAAAATACTTGAACTTAGCAACAGGAAGTGGCTTAGTAAGCATATCCGCAGGATTCTCTGAAATGTGAACTTTCTTAACTACGATCTCTCCCGCAGTCATTGTATCTCTGATATAATAATATTTCACACTAATATTCTTACTCTTGGAATGATATGCATCATTCTTTGTCAAATGTATTGCACTCTGACTATCTGAAAACACAAAAGTAGTCTCTTGTGAAACACCAAGCTTAAGAATAAGACCACGTAACCATGTAGCCTCCTTCACACCTTCGGTTGCTGCCACACACTTTGCTTCTGTGATGGATAGAGCAACAATGGACTGCAAAGATGCTTTCCAACTGATAGAACCAGAACATAAAGTGAAGATGTATCCAGATAGAGATCTGCACCTACAAAGATCGCCACTATAATCAAATTCAACAAACCCAAAAACATCATTAGACGTCACCTTGTTCCTGTCAAAAACCAAGCGAAGATTTGTTGTACCTTTCAAGTATCGAAAAATCCACTTCACCACATAGCAATGATACATGCCAGGATTGTGCATATACCGACTCACCATCCTCATTGCATATGCAAGATGGGGTCTAGTGCAGACCATGGCATACATAAGACTGCTAGTTGTACTAGAGTAGGGAATGTTAGCCATCATTGCAATCTCCTCATCTATTCTCGAACAAAAATTTTGAAGATATTTTGAAGAGAGCTGCAGTTAAGATAGGCTTGCTCCTACTCATATTGAACTTGTCAAGGATATTCTCAATGTATTTTTTCGTAGACAAGTATAGCTTTCCGAGAATCTTCTTTTCCGCACCAAGGTTCTTCATCTCAAACTCATTACTAAGTTGAGACTTCAACTTGTTGATCAAAGACATGCCTTTTGAAGCAATCAACCTGTCATCCACATATAGTAACACATAAATAAAGGTACCATTTGAAGACTATTGAAAGTACACACAATTGTCATATTGACTTCAGTTGTAACCTTGACCAACTATGAAAGTGTCAAATGGTTTGTACCATTGCTTAGGTGTTTGTTTAAATCCATAAAAGGACCTTTTCAATCAGCAAACACACCGTTCATTGTTAGGAACAATAAAGCCTTTAGGTTTCTTCATATAAATTTCTTCCTCCAATTCTCCTTGTAGAAAAGTAGTTTTAACATCTAACTGCTCCAATTCCAAATGAAATAGTGCAACAAAAGCAAGAAACTCTCTAATGGAATAATGACGAACAACTGAAGAGAAAATTTTATTAAACTCAGTACCTTCCTTTGATCAAAGCCTCTAACAACTAAACGAGCTTTCCATCTTGCATCTTCAACCCCAGGAATTCAATCTTTCCATTTGTAGATCCATTTGCAACTAAATGCACGACGACCTTTAGGAAGCTCACATAAATCCCATGTCTTATTCTTCTGCAAACTTTTGATTTCTTCTTGCATTGCTATCAACCACTTGGACGAATTAGAACTAGTGATTGCCTCTGAATATGAAGCAGGTTCAATTTCTTTGGAAATCTCTTGTGCAACTGCTAGTGCATAGACAATCAGGCTATCATTATCACCATACCTGTTGGGTTTTCTAATAACTCTCCTTGGTCTACTCTGAGCAATAGAAGAATTATCAATAGATTGTGACTCAACGACACGGGAGGTACTAAATGTTGTTCATCAACATGAACGTTACTGCTAGAGTGTGGAGCACTAGAAAAGATAGGATCAACCTTCTGAGATTTTGTTCTCAATTCTAACTCCACCTTCTCACTAGTGTCTTTCTGAGCACCTATACTAGGAGGTAATACAAGAGACTCTTTTACAGAACATAACAGTGCTTTTTTGTTAAAAGTAATGTCGCTACTCAAATTGTTTTTTCTCAAATTAGGGCACCACAAATGGTACCCTTTTGACTTGGAAGCATAACCAATAAATAAGCATTTAACAGCCCTGAGAGATATCTTTCCATCATTAACATGAGCCAAACCAGGGCATCCAAATACTTTTAAATTAGAGAAATCCATAGGATTACCTGACCAAACTTTTTCTGGATTTTTGAAGTTAATAGATGAGTGTGGAGATCGATTTACAAGATAACAAGCTGTAGAAATAGCCTCAGCGCAAAACTCATGAGTATGCCACAGTCTTGCATTTGAGAGCGTACAACGAGCTCTCTCAAGAAGAGTCCAATTAATATGTTCCGCAACTCCATTTTGCTGGGGCTTTCCAACAAGTGTTTTGTGTCTAGCAATACCATGACTCGCACAGAATTTAGCGAAATCTGAGTCACAAAACTCCAAACCATTATCAGTCCGAAGAGTTTTTATCTTTCTTCCATTTTGGTTCTCAACAAGAGCCTTGAAGTTTTTGAACTTCAAGAAAGCTTCATTCTTATGCCTCAAGAAGTAAGCCCAGACTTTGCAAGAGAAATCATCAATAAGGCTCATCGTGTAGCGTTTTCCTCTCAAAGATGGAACTTTTGAAGGACCATGTAAATCAAAATGAATATAATCAAGAATGCCATGTGTATGATGTGAAGTTGTTGAAAAACCCACTCTGTTTTGTTTTCCATATTTGTAATGTTCACAGAAAGCAAGTTTCCCTGTACCTTGATTACCAAGAAGACCTCTTTTGCTAAGAAGAGTCATACCTTTCTCACTCATATGACCCATATGCATATGCCATAAACAAGTGAGATCATCATCAGATAATGAAGTAGAAACTGCTTGACCCAGTCACAGTGGAACCCTGCATGTAATAGAGAGTCCCGCGTCTTATTCCTTTCATCAATACCAAAGCACCTTTAGAAACCTTGGGAACTCTGCCTTCAGCAGAATATTTACAACCAAGAGATTCAAGAGTGCCCAAAAAAATCAGGTTGCATTTCTGGTCAGGAACATGACGAACATTGGTTGAGTTCCTGATAACACCATCATGGGTTCTAATTTGTATAGTACCAATTCCAACAACTTTGCATTGCGCATCATTCCTCATTAGAGCAACACCATTCAGCTTTCTCATATGTTGAAAACCAATCCTTATGACGATATATATGATATGTACATCCAGTATTAAAAACCCATTCAGAAGATTTCCTCTTATCTACTAAGACAACCAACAGAACATCTCCTTCAGAATCACATTCAACAACACCGGCTTCAACAATTTTCTCCGGTGCTTTGTTATTTTCCTCTCTCTCCTTTTTATTTTCCATTTTGTAGTAATAAGAGATAACATGTCTAGATTTCTTACAGTAACAACCTGTCTTGCTGGAATTATGCCCTCTAGATTTAGATCTGAACTTCGTTTTAGATGTACTCCCTTTGTCTAGTGATCTGCTTCTAACCAACAAGCCCTCAGCTTTATCGATAGAATGAACTTCAAGATCAAAATTTTCTTTGGACAACAAGTTTGATTTAACATCTTCATAATACAAAGTTTATTTATTTCCATATAACATAATCTCTTTGAAGTGTTTGTGGGTAGATGGCAAAGAGAGAATTAACAATACAGCCTTGTCCAGATCTATTATGATTGAATTGTATGCATCAAGATGAGATTGAATAGAAGAACCTTTAGCCATAGGAAGCATGTACAAATGCTCTTTAAGATGATGTTTATTGGCAAGACTCTTAGTCATATATAGAGACTCAAGTTTCAGCCAAACACTTGCAGCAGTAGTCTCACGAATAACCTCCCGTAGAACCTCTTTGGAGAGACTAAGTTTAATGGCAGAGAGTGCCTTTTCATCCAAGTCTTCCCATTGTTCGTCGTTCATAGAATCTGGCTTCTTTGGCTTGCCTTCTAAAGCCTTCTTCAGACCATTGTATGTTAAAATAGCCTTCACCTGGATCTTCCAGATGCTAAAGCTAATTTTTCCATTAAATTTCTCGATCTCAGACTTGGTGATAGTTGACATCCTCGAACCTTGCTTGGATACGACTTGTTAGGAATTAGTATGAAGACAAGAAGTAGATGTAAATAAGAAAGAAACAAATCTGGAACCATACACACTGATTTTTACTTGGAAAACCCAAATCTGGAAAAACCACGGACAAGAACGAACAAATTTTACTATGTAAAAGTTTGAGTACAAACAAGTCCTCAAGATTTCTAAAGCAATAACGAGGACAAGAAAAAGAAAACCTCTAGACAAAATACTCTCTGTACACTCTATGATGTCTTAGAAAAATATACATATCTGTATATTTGTAAAAGAAAGCTGCCCAATAAAAAAGATACACTTGGTTACTTGTTAACTGCACATGATCCCATGATCTGCCAACTTGCTCGATTCATAGAACTGCCAAAAACTAACTGAAACATTGTTGACAAAAGGCAAATCAGTGGAGAGGTAAGAAATTTGAGGCAACTCTAACCGTAGATTTTAGAAGTAAATCAAGAAGTACAGATTCTTAGTGAACTAATTCTTAATTTATTAAAATATGATCAATTCATTCATTTTCAAATTAATATTATGATTGGAAGCTTCAGTTAATAATTTACAGTCCCTACTATGCTTGACAAATTAACTAGTTATGAAAAAGGAAAAAAGGTTTTCAGGTTGAAGTATTTTTACTAGACGAAGGAATAAAATCAGATGTGTTAATAATTATAATGATGATTTTAAGAAATGAGTTTTTTTAGTCAAAAGAATAAAAATATTTTTGGCTTTTGTGGGTATTTATTACTATTGTTTTCCCCTAATTGTTGATGAACATTATGTCCCCCTAAGCCTTTTCCCTATTTTATGAAAATTGGGAATAAGTAAGGGGTCTTCCCTAGAGAAAAACAATCATCCTCTTTCTTGAAAATCTTTGCCTACCTAAGTTATTGATTGAGAAAGAATTAGTAGAAGGCCAAAATTCTGAATTGATCAACCTTGAACGAGTTCTTCAAAACCTTCATAGGTTAGTATTTTTTTCATTTTTCTTGATTTATATAATCTTTTTAACGAAACTTTGTGATCCTGTATTGTGCTTTTGTTGCATATATAAATTATATAGTCTAACAGTTATTGTCAATCACATTAGACTTCACCTGTAACACCCCATAACTCGATTCTTACATGTACCTATCTTCAAACCTCATTCTTATGCATGGGAGGTGGATTAAGGTCATAAGAGACCTCCGGTACTTAGCCGAGTTCAAAACTTTCCTATCAATTGAGTTTCTCCCATTAGATTATACAAGATTCAACTTTAAATGACCATAACTCTTATCACAAAAAGAAGTAGGTGGCCTATGACCTACCAATTAAAATCTCTTTTAATTATCTTTCCAACGCCACCAATTTCACCTGATTTAGAGCTCATAATAAAGGGTTATGACCGTTTTACTACTGACTACTAGAGCAGAGTTGAGTTACAACTGACTTATGGTCATTGCTTGATTGACGGCGTGCTTATGGTGGGTTTTCTCGGTATCCAAAAACATCATGACTCCTTTTGGGTGTACGTATATAGAATGACAAAGTCGACTCATTTCTAACGGTCAAAACTTCCTATCGTGCTAAGGACTATGCCAAGCTTTAAATTCATGAATTGGTAAGGTTGCATGGTGTATCCTTGTCGATTATATCATATTTTGGTCCCCAATTTACCTCTCACTTTTGAAAATCATTTAAAAGGGGACTTGTTACCAAAGTGAAGCTAAGCACCACTTCATCCTCAAACTGATGGAATTCAAATTCGTTAGGACATGTTGAAGGATAGTATGTTGGAATCCAAGGGTAATTGGGATAATCATCTACCATTCATTAAATTTGACTACGATAATAGATATGACTCAAGCATTGAGATGGCATTGTTTGAGTCTGTGTATGAGAGATGATGTAGGTCTTAAGTGGGTTGGTTAAAAGTGGGTGTGATAGAATTGATTGGTCCTGGTTTGTTTTTGGATGCCATGAAGTAGGTGAGGCTCATAAGGAAAGTTTAAGATGGCTCATAGTCATTAAAAGTCATATTTTGATGTTAAGAAGAGGGATCTTGAATTTGATGTAGGAGATTGTGTATATTTGAAGGTTTTACTCGTAAAGGGTGTTGTTTGACTTGGGAAAAAGAGGAAACTAAGTCCTAGGTATGTAGGATATGATAAGATCTTAAAGTGGGTCGGCAAGGTTTGCGTATGAGTAAGACTTGCCATTAGATATGACTATGGTTCATGCAGTGTTTCATGTGTTTATGTTGACGAAGCTTTTGGGTAATCCAAGTTCCATTATGTCATTGGAAGAAGTGGGTGTTGATGATAATTTGACCTATGAAGATGTTTCAGCTGAGATTTTGGACCGACAAGTGAGGATATTGAGAAACAAAGAAGTTGCATTGGTCAAAGTCCTTTGAAGGACTCAACAAAATAAGAGCGCTACATTGGAAGCAGAGGCGTACACAATGAAATGATATCCCTATATCTTTCATTTTACTCAAGCCTAAGGTTTATGTTATTCTGGCCCAATGACCTTAAATTCTTGCAATTTATCTTTTTCATGTCATATAGCATACATTCATACTCATGAGACTGTGTTTCAATGATAATTGATGAATAAGTTTGAAAATTTCATGCAACTTAAGTTGCATTTTGCTTCAAGTTGGGCTGTTGGTACTTATTTAACAATACTCAAGCTAGTTTTTATCTCATTCGATGGTGAATTTTCTCAAGGGGGAGATGTTGTAATACCACATAAGTTAGAAGGATGGGATATGAAAAAATGTTTCAAACAATATGATCCGAGGTCTGTCATTTAGATCACTGGCTCATGGTTTGAATTACACGTATAGGTAGGCTTCGTGGTTGGGCTAGTGGCTTCATGAAAATAAGAGAGTTTTGGTTGGAAGTACGAAGGGTTCTTACGGACTGCAAATAGATGTAAGAGTCATAATATAAGTTCATAGTTAAAATTCAAAAAGGGGTGAAAACGAGTTCAGTAGGATGAGACCACTTTATAGGTTAGAGTCTTGTGACGGATCCTGAAGAGGTTTCGTCGTTTGAGTCTAAAGCTGGTGAAATTTGGCTAAGTGTAGGGGTGGACTACAAGAGGAATCTGACCCGTAAATGGAACTATAGGCCGAAAATATGTGTTGTGGTTTGGGAGATAAAAAATCCAAGTCGTAGAACTTTTGGAAAATCAGTGGGATGAGACCCTTCTATAGGTCCCTTCTACGGTCTGTAGAAGGAGTATCACAGATCAAAATTAATAACCATAAAACCTAGGCCTGACTTTTACAAGACACATTCTATAGGTCGTAGATAGGTCTACAACTCATGGAGTTAATTAATTGCCTGTCCAGCCAGCTTTAATGAAGGACATTTTGGTCATTTATTACTTATTCATCTCATAAACTATGTCGTTTTAAGCCTAAATCTATCCAAAATTGTCCCAAAACTTCTACCGATTCACCCTAATTTCATACTTACTTTTAAATCGCTCAGGTATCTCAAGCTCTCTCATCCTTCAAGTTCAATTGAATATTTTCAAGCAAGAGTTTCAACCTTTATTAATTTGGATTTCTACCATACTTTCACTCAAGGTATGTGGGTTTCATCTGTGGATAGCTTCCACTCGTGGAGCCTAAGTATTTTCAATGAAATATCTCAATCTTAAATTACAAAATTTCATAGGATTATGTAGTTTCACTTCAAATAATATATTATGACTTATATTATGAATGGATATCCAATAATGAATGTATTTTCACTCCAAACAAACTTATAGTTGACTTATTTTGTTATAAATGGATATCCAATAAAATGAAATTAATGATTTACAAGGCACTTCTATGTCAAGCTATCTAAATGTTTGAGGCATCATGGTGGGTTACTTGATTTACTATTCTAATCAATGAATTTCATTGTTTTTATACATAATCTCTTTGAGTTACATGTTTTGAGTAGAATTGACAATCAACCCACCTAGTTTGCTCAAATTCCAATCAATCATGACTTGAAAGCCAAGGGTTTAAACCAAAAATTTATGAAAGCTTTGATTATGATCATAGAAATTCTTTAATGACTAATTGAAAGTTGGTGAACAGTTGTCTCACCTACATAATGGACTCTTTATGTGATAAGGACAATTCTCACATTTTGGATCATCAAGTTTAATAGGCTATTCTATGGACTTCATTGATGTATATTGAACTCAAATCTTATGAATTATTACTTTAATGTATCATAATTCCATGGGGTTTTACTTTGCACCGAATGAGGCTTGAGCGGGGGGGGGGGGGGGGGATTGGACCTAAGGAATCCTCTCGTAGAAGCTTCTAGTCTTATATCTATGTGCTACTATAGGTTGCCTTATATGCTAGGCTAGTGGATCCACATATATCCACTAATTTTAATGAATGAATGAATGTACTTCACAGAGTCTACCTTGGCAAGTAGCCTCCCCTTTTCTCAATATAGGGGTTATATTGGATTCCATGTTATAACACGCATGGTCTTATTGTCGGTTAAGGGTACTTTCCAAATATGTATGATATATTATAAAATGCTTGCAGGACTCTACTAATGGTTATCTAGTGCATTGAACGTCTACATTTATCCGTGCTCTACTTATGTATTACCGTATGTATTATTACTCGATTATTGCAGTATATGATTATTGTTGCATTGCATATCAGCATAGTTAGCACATTTCAACGCAATAACGCATGCTTTATGCCTACATTATATCAAAACATAGAGATAAGCGATGATCTTCCACCTCATCCTTGTGGTTGATTTGTGTCACGACCCGGACCAAGGGTCTCGGAGTGACATGACGAATAAGAACACACGAGTCCCCAAAAAAGCCTCAATATACCAAAAAACACATCAATGGTTTGGAAGCGCATTCAAAATGGACGGGAAAGTAGGACTCACACCATGGGAATATCTTAGGAAAAGGGATTAGCATGAATTCACATAGCATATAACACATAATGACTAAGGAGCGAGTAAGTATGACTCACGCTATGGGGCGATTCGGGACTTAGGATCTTCCATTTTACCACATCAAACATACATATGCATATCAAAATTCCCATAATCAATCCATGTTATCCATAACCAAAAGATAACCATGATCATGAGGTTCAAATACAACACATGACACATAGATCTGAGGAGACACTACAAGATGTCCAACATTGCCTTTAGTCATAAGATAGGACGGGGGCCAAGACATGTTCTGGGCTCACCCTCAAAGGATAGATAACATAAACAAAGAAACTTAAGGTAGTGGAATGGTGGCTTGTCCTTGGAAGATAGGACTCACCACAACCAATGTCTCAAGATCTAATCTAGCCATCGAACGGTGGATAAAAGAAATTCTGATCCCTACATGGTGAGATCATGTAGGCAAAAGTATGCATTGTACGTTTGAATATACTTAATATGCGGAGTGCAATGAATGTAACTTACCAAACCTACATACAATATTAGATAGCAAGGGCACATAATATAGAAGGAGATTAGGAATGTAACATAAAGAAGATGCAATGAAATTAATGATGCATGAAATGCAAATAATGCTCTCATATATAATGGGGATGTGACCTCAACCGACATGAGTAAGACCAAGCGAGCTATTACTTGGAATCCCGATGAAATCCCCTCATCGGTAAAGAGGTGGTCTACTTTCCAAAGGTAAAGCATACTTCACCTTATAGGAACCCATCCCATTTTGAATGAAGCAACCTTCCTTATAGGAACATATCCCATTTCGGATAGGATTTCCACATATAGCATATCTTGTCATATTATACTTCACCTTATGGGAACCTCTCCCATTTCGTATGAAGCAACCTTCCCTACGGGAACATATCCCATTTCGGATAGGATTTCACATAACTTATGTTAGGCACATAGTTTTAGAAAAGAGAGCAGTCCCTCACTCCATCGGTGCTAAGTCGTCATCCCACAAGAATACTCATAACATACATATACTTGCTTTCAAAAGAGGCAATAGTCATTTCAAAAACCATTTCAATGCATTCTTAGGCTTAAAGGCGAAACACCATTCATAATAATTCATACATACGCTGAAATGCCAAATTCATAATTTCATAGTTGTAATACTCATGCTTAGGAATAGTTCATTCATATACAAAATGGTGCAAGCACCCAAAATGCTCAAAGTGCCATAATCAATAGAAATATATGTGATCACAATATTGTCATAACTAATATCTTATCAATATCATATCATATAACAAAATTGGGCTTAACGGCTTCATAATTTCAATTAATTCATGCTCATGAAATGCATATGCTATGAATGAGATGTTATTGACATGAGTAATTTAGATTCAATCTAAAATCATCAAAATAGTATGAAATTCAAGTGAAAACATAGTTAAATCCACATTTGAAATCATAATATAATCACTCATGCTTAGATTCAAACATTTAAGGACCATGCATATCCAAATATTCTTAATAACAATGTATTTTAATATTTCAAAGCTTAATTCATCTTTAAATCCATAGATAAACATAACTCATTCATTGTTGGAATGTAAGGAGTCAAAAGATTTTAAAACACCAAATTAAAGTAAGCAAAATTCATGTAGATTTCTTGAAAATAGCTTGGGTCTCCTTGATTGGAAGTAACCAAGGATCAAAACTCACATACCTTCACTAAGATGAAGAAACCCCAAAGAATTTTAAGAAGAATTGAGTTCCCTAGCCCAAAAGTTGAAGTCTCCAAGAGTTCTTTGTGGAAAGCTTTTGAGAGGATTTTAAAAATATGAAAAGTGATTTTGAATATTTGAAATAGGTTTTAGGTCTTTAGATGACCTTAGAATAGCATAGGAATTCCCAAAAGACCAATAGAAATAACTGAATTTATGAAAATGTCATTAATGAATCAGAGGAAAATTTTACCGGAAGCCACTTGACTGGAGGGTAAATGGTCTGTGTGGCATTACACGGTCCGCTTACCTTCCCGTGAACCCATACTTAGAAAAATTTCTTGAAGTTGGAACTTGGCTAACACTTAGAAAATTTTCACTCCGGAAGTCTCACGGAGGGCCTCAAGCCCGTGCCACACCACACGATTTGTGTGGCTGTTCGTGGCACAAGACTTGGCCAAACAATGGCCGTCTCAGGCTCAAGGGCTGTCTCACGAGTCGTGAGATATCTCACTGCCCATTTACTTTCCTGTGTGGCAATACTACACAGGAGGGTCTTACAAAAACGGGCATAAGAAATGAGGTGAAACCAAGTGCATTGGAAAATTAATTCAAAGAGCTTTAATTTGATAGTTCGTGGGTCACCTAGTTCTTTCTATTCTAAGAGATATGCCCATTTAAAGTTGACCCTTCTATCGGTACTTGTACAAAACTTAGTTGACCCTTTGAACTTGACTTGATGCAGGAGACCCATGATGGTATTAAACAACATAAATGAACTTGAATTGAAGTCTTGAAAGTGAACTTAGATCAAGCTTGGATATTCCATAAGGTGTCACCTTAGCCCAAAACTTTCAGAAACCAAATCTCAAGCCTCACCAAAGCTAATAAACATCCAGGTCCTAACATCATCTCCCCCTTAGAAACATTCGTCCTCGAATGTGGAAGAACAAGTCTTGAAAGGATTGAGTTAGAACATGAAACTTTCAAACACAAAATACCATGCATATTTCATCATTTGGAAATCATAAAGCCATTAAAACTCACATCAAAACTTATTCAAGTCATTTTAAACATCATGGAAATAAATCATTTTCGTGCACATGTATGCATGTCATGTCATGACACTCAAGAGTGAAAGAGTTAGGACCATTGATAAAAAGGAAGAACCTAATATCATAGGCTTAAGTAGATTGGAAAGGATAGAGGTATCTTTGCATCATACTTGATCCCACTTCCCACATAGAATTTTCCATATGTTGATCCTTATTGTGAAGCCTCTCCACTTGCCCATCCAAGATCGCCCAGAAATTCCTCATAAGACAAGTTCTCCCTAACCTCAACACTGTCCAAAGGCACAATGGCACTAGCATTACCAACCAACTTCCTCAACTTAGATAGATAGAGAAGCGGATGAATAAAACTCAAACCCGGGTTCAAATCCAATCCATAGGCCACATTCTTATACTGCTCCACCAACTCAGAAGGACCTACATACCAAGAACTTGATTTGCCCTTCTTTCCAAAAATGCATCACACCCTTTATAGGTGCGACTATCACATAAACCCCAATCACTAATACCAGACTCATGATCCCTCCTTCTAACATCCAAATAAAACTTTTGATGACTTCGAACCATTTTCAACATTTCCCTAACTATTTCCACTCTTCCCATAGCCTCCAACAACCCGATCCTATAGAAGTCATCTTATCTAACTCAAACCATCCAACCAAAGACCTACACCTTCTAACACACAAAGCCCCAAACGGTGCCACACCAATGCTAGCATGAAAGCTATTATTGCAATCCAACTCAATAGGTGCTAGATGACCATCCCAATTAACCTTGAATTCCAACACACAATACCTCGAAATGTCCTCCAACATTCATTCTCAACATGGAAATTATACTCAACCGATAAGAAATAAGCCGACTTAGTCCTTCGGTTGACAATACCCCAAAATGAATCAAATTGCCTTTGGGTCCAAGGCAAACAAACTGCAAAATCCATGTTTGTCTCTTCTCACTTCCAAGTAGAAATTTCAATATCTTGAGACAAACCACCGGTCTTTGGTGTTCTACCTTCGTTTGTTGATAATTAGGGCATTCAGATACGAACTTGGCTATATCTTTCTTCAAACCATGTACCAATACACTTCTCTCAAACCCTAGTACCTCTTAGTAGATCTCAGGTGAATCAAATAATGAGAGTTATGGGCCTCAGTCATGATCACCTCTCTAAGACCATTGACATCCGAAATCCACATATATGGTTAAGAAGCTATAAGGCATTTTAGGAAATGTTTTACTTTTTCATGATTCTTATCGTTCTATGGAACATGTCTTGAGATTTCTTGTCTCCATCCCTTCCTATCGGATAGGCAGAGTTACTTTAGGATCGTAATGCAATCCAGACAAGGAGGATATTGTAGTTGACTTTATATATGAGGTTATACGGGAGTTGGTAAAGGGAAGAAGGAGTTGGCAACTACGTTTATTGTTTGGCTAAATTAGGTGTTAGGTTGTCAGGATGTAACGATGGAGGTATTCATGTTGAGAATGGGGCTGAACCTTTTGTGGTTGTTGATGTTAAGGCTAAGCAAGATATCGATTCGGAAGCGCATTCAAAATTAAACACATAGTTCTAAGGGATGGAAAAGTAGGACTCACGCTATGGGGATATCTTAGGGAAAGGGATTAGCATGAATTCATATAGCATATAACATATAATTAACTAAGGGGTGAGTAAGTATGGCTCATGCTATGGGGCAATTCGGGACTTAGTTTCATGGACTTTTATAGTTTCACTTCAAATGATGTATTACGACTTCTGTTATGTTAGTTGACTTATTTTGTTATAAATTAATATCAAATTAAATGAAATTAATGATTTACAAGGTGCTTCTATGTCAAGCTATCTAAATGTTTGAGGCATCATGGTGGGTTACTTGATTTACTATTCTAATCAATGAATTTCATTGTGTTTATACATAATCTCTTTGAGTTGCATGTTTTGAGTTGAATTGACAATGAACCCACCTAGTTTACTCAAATTACCAATCAATCATGACTTGAAAGCAAAGGGTTTTAACCAAAGATATATGAAAGCTTTGATTATGATCATAGAAATTCTTTAATGACTAATTGAAAGTTGGTGAACGGTTTTCTCACCTACATAATGAACTCTTTATGTGATAAGGACAATTCTCACATTTTGGATCCTCAAGTTTAATAGGCTATTCTATGGACTTCATTGATGTGTATTGAACTCAAATTTTATGAATGATTACTTTAATATATTGTAATTCCATGGGATTTTACTTTGCATCGAATAAGGCTTGAGGAGGGGGGGGGACTGGACCTAAAGAGTCCTCTCGTAGAAGCTTCTAGTCTCATAACTATGTGCCACTATAGGTTGCCTTATATGATAGGCTAGTGGATCCACATATATCCACTAATTTTAATGAATGAATGAATGTACTTTACAGAGTCTACCATGGAAAGTAGCCTCCCCCTCTCTCAGTGTAGGGGTTACATTGGATTCCATGTTATAACACGCATGGTCTTACTATCGGTTAAGGGTACTTTCCAAATATGTATGATCTATTATAATGCTTGCATGACTCTACTTAAGATTAACTAGTGCATTGAATGTCTACATTAACCATGCTCTACTTATGTGTTACCATATACAATTTTACTCGATTATTGCACTATATGGTTATCGTTGCATTGCATATCAACATACTTAGTACATTCCAACATAATAACGCATGCTTTACGCGTACATTATATCATAGTGTAGAGATAAGAGATGATCTTCCACCTCATCCTTGTGGTTGATTTGACTTGCTGTGTAAGACTTGTTGTGGTGAGCCTCATGCTTTGGGGATGCACCTAATTTCCTTCTAGGTTATTTCATGTTCTAGCTACTTAAAGACTATCATCTTGTTACTTTTTATTGAGGGTGAGTTAGGGACATGTCTTAGCCCAAGCCTAGTCTATGATTTAGAGGTATTATTGGACACAAATGTATGGTTCTTATGTTGTTATAAGTTGCTCTTGGTTTCTGTCTTTCTCTAAGCTACATTTCCCTTAGTTTCGCTTTATGTTATTTGATCATTAACTTGATTTCTTGAATGAATACTAAGAGGCTTGTTTCAAGTTCCCTCGAGTTCATTATTTGTCTTGCCACACCTAGGGCCTAGCTTGGTTAGTGACATCAATGATATTTCTCATACAATTCATATAAGAAGTTCTCTCAAGTGTAAGGATACCCTAGGACTAGTTGCTATCGCTTGATTCACTACTTTTTTTTGAGTTAGTTTTCTTTACGTACTTTGGGTCAAGAGAGAGGAGGAAGGGGTTTAAATATCAGCCTCATGTCTGTTAAATACATTAAAAAATTAGTACATATTAAGAACCATGTATAAGGTTTTAAAAAGGGGTTTGAGTTGAGAGAATCAAGTGAAGATGATGGTTTGATATCGATCTGACGCCTCTAAAGATTAAGAGCTAGCTCTCTACATCTATGCATGTCTTCTATTCAAAAGCTGATAGGCTAATGGAAAGAGAACACATAGATTAGTGAATTGGTTGCAAGTAGGGCTACCATCGTGGCGATTAAGGCTAGAATAGGGATCATCAAGAAGTTTAGTGAATAGAGCACACTGCTACTTCTCAAACTTCATTTAAGAAGGAAAAAGAAGAAGCAAATTGCTCATAAAATTATTAGAATTGATCTAAGAAAGGATAAAACTTATGATACTATGGTGGGTTCCAAAATGTTATGCGAGCTTAAATTGTGCTCTATCTTTAGTGTTCCATTTGATTTATTTATCCTAACTTCCATAATTTTGACAAGGATGTAATGGAAAAATGTTTTGATAAGAATAAAGGCTAGGTTGCCTATGATTCTGATGGTGGCAGTTGCGCTATAATTCTTTAATTCATAATATGATATCTAAAATTCCATTTAAATTGTGATTCAGCTTATTGAACTCCAAAACAACTCTGAACTTGTCCCAATTAATTGGGTTGGGTATGGCTTCCTCTAGATTAGTAAACATTTTAGGATAGGCAAGCAAGAAATCAATAAGATACTTAATCCTTGTTCCCACAAGGTCAAGTGGGTGAAAGTGGATCGAGATAATATTCAAATCTTCCCTAGAAAGAGGGATGTTTGGGCTCTGTACAGGCATTGGTTTGCTAAAAGAATGCGCTGACTCCGGATAACATGATATAAAACTTTGACACGGTGGAAATGCTTGGCGACTACACTAAGAAGGAAGGTGTCACAGTTGATCCATTTCTCAAAATAGTTGGTTTCAAATCGATAGTCCATCAACAGTACCCTAAATGTTTTCATATTCCAAGGGAAGAGATGTTTCATTATTCTCTTCAGATTCCTTTATATTTTCTCACTAGTCAAGAAGCACCATATGCTTCGACTGGTTTTTCTAAGTTGGATCATCAGGAAGATTTTATTTCCTGCATTTACATTGCATATAATTTGGTTAGAGCCAGAGCCGCTGAATGAAAATGAAACCAAATGGCCTTCTGAGGGCTTTCTAGCTTCTTGTGGTAGGTTCAGACTAGAAAACTTAGAAGATATTAAATATCATCATATGTTCTCACATTTATCATGTACAATAAATGTAAATAGCTACAATGCAACAAAAGATATTTCCACTAAAAGGAGAAACTTGGGTCAGGGAAATAAAGATATTTCCAAGTTTCTCCTTTTAATGGAAATATCTTTTATTGCATCTAGTTGTTGCCATTTATTAGACATGATAAATGTGATATCATATGATATCCTCAATGTATTTTGAGTTTGCCAGACAGAATCCACAAGAAGTTGGAAAGCCCTGAGAACGCCATTTAATTTTATGTTCATTCAGCTGCTCCAGCTCTAACCAAGTTATATGCAACTTAAATGTACGAGATAAAATCTTTGTTACAACCCCACTTACAGCAACTAGTGGGAGCATTTGGTGCTTTATGATCAGAGAGACAATACAAAGGTATCTCAAAAGAGATGTGAAACATCTCTTCCCTTCGAATATGAAAATATTTAGGGTACTGATGATGGAATATCAATGTGAAACCAATTATTTTGACTAGTGCAGCAACTGTGATAGCTTCCTTCTCACTATAGTTGCCAAGTATTTCAGCCATATCAAAGTTGTATATCATGTTATCGAGCAGCGCATTCTTTTAGGATATCAAAGCCTGTACAGGGCCCAAAAAGACCTCTTTCTAGGGAAGATTTGGATAACATCTCTATCCCCTTTCACCCACATGACCTTGTGGGAACAAGAATTAAGCATCTTATTGATTTCTTGCTTGCCTATCCTAAAAGATCTACTGATCTTGAGGAAGCTATAACCAACCTAATTAATTGGGCCGAATTGGGAGTTGTTTTTGGAGTTTAACCAGTTCAATCACAATTTAGATATACTTTTAGATATCATATTGTGAATCAAAGCATTATAGTGTAGCATGCCATCATCAGAATCCTAGGCAGCCTATCCTTTATTCTTATCAAAATATTTTTCCATTCTATCCCTATCAAAATTATGAAAGTCAGGATCAGGATAAGTCATTAACTTAGCTTCTGGTTCTAAATCAAATGGAGAACTAAAGACAGGCCGTATTTTCTGCCTTTACGGAGTAGGATTTTGACTTTCTTAAGGAACTCTTTTGAGAGACTAAGGTGGGTTTAGGTTGAAAGTTTTCAAAAAGTAAAGCATTAAAAGTAGTTTATGAGTTTTTGCAAACTCTTTGGTTTTGCGGTTTGTTGTTTTTCATGGCAAAATTCTCTTACAATGGTCCTTAATGTATGTCCTAGTGGCTGCCTATGAAAATGGTCATTGATGTAGGAGGGTTGAACTATTTTAGTTCATCATATATATATATACACGTAATTGAAATAGTCCTTAATATGTAGAAATAATGATCCTTTTGAACCTTATTCTCCTTTACTCTAGTTTCGATGAGTCCCACTGCATCCACCTTATAATCATTACTTAAAAATAGCTTGATCCTTTATGTTTGAAGTGTTGATTCATCCCTCTAACATTCCATCTAGACAATTTCATGCTGGACGAAGATCCACAAGGTCCCCTGTAATTGTAGATCCCTTCATGGCTAGACTTTGGACGCTACTAAGGATTGAGAGAGATGATCTTACAAAACTTCCAGATGTTACCACTAGTTCTGGATCACTTGGTTGTTTTTGAGTCGTATTTGTTGCTAGCGGTGGAGCTGTAGTATGATCAACCTTTCCCATATTTGGTAACTTGACCATGGATTTCATGGCTAGACTTTTGTAGAACAATTGGCTTATTCTGAAAAGTATAAGAACCCTCCTGGAGGATATGCTCACATTCCTCTTCTGTAACAAACCAAAAAAGAAAATAACCCTTATCATAGGGAAAGTTCTCTAAGGACAATGTCCCATTTTCCAGAAAGTCTGAAAAAAATGTCTTTGTGGACTTCATATATGGAGTATCCCCAATAACAAACCCAATTGCTACCTCAGCCACTATGAAAATTACACATTTCTCCTATCCCTCAAACTCGGATGTATATAGGCAAGTGATTTACATCAATGCACCACTCTGTATCCACTTGCTCAACCTGTTTTAGTTTGGCTATCAACATCAAAGACGGAGCAGACATGCCCACCCTTGACAATTTTAACCACCTCATCGTGGCTACAATTTAATCATATTGCAACCATAGGTCTCTCCTTGGATTTACTTTTGTGAATCTCTCTCTTCTTTAATAGATTGACACCAAGCTGATATGTAACTACCAAATATAATAGTAGATAGCCATCGACCCCTGCCAACTCAAGCATATTCAGTGACCCAATTGAGCCCACAACCTTACAAGAGTTGTGTCGCTTTTCCATGGAAGTTTCTTACTTACTACATGTTAGTAGCCTTGCTAAAATACACTGAAACATCAATCCTTCAGAAACGCATAGGTACTCTACCTATGTTGAAATCTACTATAGTCACCATAAGTAAAACTTCTTCAAAGGGGTTCTTACTATAAGTTTTCCTGAGATTTCATTGTAAATGGATATTGTTTGGGAATGTACTATTTTTATGGAAATTTGGGCTTTTAAAGATGTTTTCCTTTTTGTATCTTGATTTCCAGCTATTAATAGATGGACTACTTTTATGTATGATTCACGAATATTTTCTCAACTTACTTATTGCATATGTAGTTGAGTAGCAGTCAATCCACAAAATGCACTCGAGGAGCCTATAGGGCAGCCAAACAAAGTAGTTTTGGGGCCTTTACCATTGTTATATATGATAATGGCCTTCAACAACCCATATATTAAATTAAGGGTGCTATGATTATTGCATTTGTAGTTAAGTAGCATAGGTCCGCGAAAATTCCTAAAGAGTACATGGGGCAGCCAATGAGGTGGTTTCAGGGTTTTTGACTTAATGCATTGGCCACACATGTATTGCATCATCTCACACTGTATATTTGTCTATGGTTATATGGAATTTTATATGATTTATCCCTTTTACTTGTTATTTGTACTATATGTGGTTATGAATATGACTTTTAGTTAGACCTTATTCATAATGTTAGCACTATCGTATTCTTTATATCATATAGTTTCTATCTGAGCTCGATCAATTTATGATGCTTGTTGAGTACCTCGTGATTTGGTACTCAAACTATATTTCATAATTTTGTTTCTTGATACAATACCTGGTACGAGCCACCCTTGTCGATTTGTGATCTCCCCTATCATTTTTTTATTAGACTTTGGTGAGCTCCATGCATCTAAAGACTTGCTACTTTCTTTTTTTGTAGTGTCTATGCATTTTGTATTTTGATTGGAAAACTCTATTTTGTATATTTTCCTACTTTTGTACTTTAGCCACTATTGCAATAGTTACACTAGGTTCCGAATTGGTTTTGTATGTAGTCTTTTTTTGATTGGTCACTTTTGGGACTTTTTGTATATCTTGTGTCATTATATACATATCTATTCTATGGCCCTATTCTATGTCTCCGTTGTTTTGTTGTCTTTATAACTTAGTTGTAATTCCATCAACTGTCGTTTTGGTTTTCTTTTTTTTTTTTTTTGCTTCCCTCTTGGTGATTTATGATAGGCCTCATCATGATCAAATTTTACATTGTAATAGCATGTGATCATAACTTAAGTTCACGAGTC